>JAODAL010016559.1:0-80315 GCA_025379985.1 Phyllomedusa bahiana | reverse complement strand
TGGACAGTAGGGGGAAAGGGCTTGTATGAGTAAACCGTGGGGAAGAATTTAAAGGGGGAAAGAGCAGGTTGCAAGGGTAAAAGGTGGGTGTTGGGGACTGGGCTGAAGCTTTCTCTGATGTGGTTGATCATTCTGAAGGAAGTGAATGGCAAAGTCGTCTGCTGAAAGGAGGGATGGGGGAGGAGGTGTAGGTGGACGGAGAAGAGAGTTGAAGGTTTTGAATAATTGTCTGGGGTTGTGGGACAGGGAGGATATGAGAGTGGTAAAATAGTTCTGTTTGGCTGAGGCGAGTGCGGACTTAAATGTCTGCAGTGAGTGTTTGTATCACTTCTCTAGTGTACAGTATCACTAGTATCTATCACTAGTGTACAGTATCAGTATCTCTAGTGTACAGTATCACTTCTCTAGTGCTGTACGTTGGATGTAATTCTCTGTCTCTGAATATATTCTGTATATATGGACATTGCACTTCTCTAGTCCTGTAGGCTCGGTACAATTCTCAGTATCTGCTCTTCTTCTGGATATATGACACTGCACAGCACAAATTCCCTAGTTCTACGCTGGATGTAATTCTCTCTCCGAATATTTTCTATATATATATATATGGACACTACATGGTAGCACTTCCCTAGTCCTGTTTACAACTTGTTGTCCTATCAAGTTTTCTGTGCACCGGGATCAGCTGTGTCAGAGATCACAGTGTTCTATTCACAACTGAGAGTTGAGCTGTATTAACCTATTTATTGCTACCATATGTAACTTTCTGTCTGATCATATTCTGCATATATGAACAGGACTCGAGAAGTAGTGTACAGTCTACATGAATACAGAATAAAAGAGGACACTGAGAATTATACCCAGCATACAGGACTATGGAAGTGATACTGTGCAGTGTCCATATACACAAACTATGAACAAATACTGTGGATGAAACCCAGCATACAGGACTAGAGAAGTGATACTGTAGAGTGTTCATGTATGCATACTATGAACAGATACTGAGGATTATATCCAGATTACAGGACTAGAGAAGTGATATCTCACAAAAGTGAGTACAACCCTCACATTTTTGCAACAGTGTAAATTTGTTGTGTCCTCAAAATAACTCAACAGTTAATGTCTAAACCGCTGACAACAAAAGTGAGTACACCCCTATGTGAAAATGAACAAAATGTGCCCAAAGTGTCAATATTGACCACCATTATTTTACAGCACTTTACTCTCTGGGAATGGAGCTCACTAGAACTTCATAGATTGCAGCCACTGTATATACACAATAAAAGCACATAATGACAATCACACCCAGCATACAGGGCTAGAGAAGTGGTACTGTGCAGTGCCCATATATACACAATAAGAACAGATACTAAGGATTATACCCAGCATACAGGACTAGAAAAGTAGTACTGTGCAGGGCCCATATGTACAGAATAAGAACAGATACTGTAGATTATACCTAGCATAATGGACTAGAGAAGTGATACTGTGCAGTGTCCATGTATACAGACTATGAACAAATACTGAGGATTATATCCAGCATACAGAACTAGAGAAGTGGTGCTGTGCAATGTCCATATATAGAGAGAAAGGTCCAATACTGAGAACTATCCACATCATACAGGACTAGAAAAGTGATACTGTACAATGTCCATGCATACAAACTATGAACTGATTACTGAGGATTATACCCAGCATATAGGACTAGAGAAATATTTCTGTGCAGTTTCCATAAATACAGAAAAAAAACAGCTATTGAATGTTATACCCAGCATACAGAACTACAGAAGTGGTGCTTTACAGGGTCCCTATATACAGAATAAGAACAGATACTGAAAAGTATGACCAGCATACACGGGACTAGAGAAGTGATACTATGCAATGTCCATATACATAGACTATGAACAGATAGTGAGATTATACACAGCATACAGGACTAGAAAAGTGATACTGTGCACTATCCATATAAACAGAATAAGAACAGATAGTAATAATTATACCCAGCATAAAGGACTAGAGAAGTGGTACTGTGCATGTGTCTATATACTGTATATAGACTATGAACAGATAGTGAGAATTATACACAGCATATAGGACTAGAGAAGTGGTACTGTGCAATGTCCATATACATAGACTATGAACTCATAATGAGAATTATACCCAGCATACAGGACTACTGTAAATTGTCCATATATACAAACTATGAACAGATATTGAGTATTATACCTGGCATACAGGACTAGAGTAGTGGTACTGTACAGTGTCCATACATGCAGAATAAGATCAGATAGGGAGGATTGTACCCTGTATACAGGACTAGAGAAGTGGTGCTGTGCAGTCTCCATATACATAGACTATGAAGAGATACTGAAAATAATACCAAGCATACATGACTAGAGAAGTGGTACTGTGCAGTGTCCATCTATGCAGAATAAGAACAGGTAGTGAGACTTATACCTAGCAGAGGGACTATGAGACAAGGGTATGAGGCAGTGTCCATGTATAAGGAATAAGGACAGTTGCTGAGAATTATACAGTGTTTACATACAGAGAAAAAGTGCCAAAACTAAGACCTACCCCTAGCATACAGGACTAGATAAGTGGTGCTGTGCAGTCTCCATATACATAGACTATGAACAGATACTGAGAATAATACCTAGCATACAGGACCAGAGAAGTGGTACTGTGGCACTATGTCCATATTATAAGAAATAGGAACATAGGACTAGATTACCCCCAGGCATATATAAAATAGAGAAATAGAATTGTGCAGTGCCCACATTTGCAAAACAAGAGCAGACAATGCATACAAAAGCTACTCACGTCAGTGCTGCCTGAGATACTCAAGTCGCCTCATGAGCCCGTGGCAGAGCACAGGACCATGTGCTACAGTGTTAACCATAGAGATAGAAAATTGCAGGTCAATTGAACTTAAAATCCACAACAGGACAGATATACAACAGGTCAATATCAATGTAGAACGGTAAAATCAATAGCAAATTTATAGTGAATTCCGTCAGAAGTACAGAGCAATATCCACGTTATACATCCAGATTCAAATCCATATGCACCTACCATTAGCATTCCAATTTACCTCAAAGGTGTTCAGCTGGGTTCAAGTAAACTCTCTTGTTAAACCAGTCACCAAAAAAGCAAAAACAGGTTGTTGTCATTGATCATATCATTTGACAAGAAAGTTTCAAGAGCCAAAAGGAAAGGGTCGTAGAGGAAATACTTACTGAAAATTTAAAAGCACAGAAATGTTGTTGTGGACCAGTGTCATGTTTTCTGCAGACAGGCCATTAGCGAGAATGCTTTTCAAAAGTGGTCTCATGTGTCCTAGAGTTTTGGAGAATACAAGGCACCTGACCAGAATGTTGTAATGCATGTATTATTGCAGTGATGGTTGATCCTGTGTCAGTCAGGAGGTTAAATGAGGAGAAGAGAACTCAGGATATAGCCACAATTTTCTATTCGTTGCTGCCGCTATGTGCCCTACCTCCATTTCATCCTCTTCCCTATTGACAGTCTTCAGCTCCAGAAGGCTTGACTTGAACAGGTTGGTCTCCCACACCCTCTATTAAATCCAAGTTTCCACCAGTGCTATTTGAGTGCCTCCTGATACAGTCCCGTCGAGAGTAGGAAAAGGCACCCATCTCACATCACCCACATCTGCAACCACCTACTGGCTTTTTATACAAAATGGAAACTTCTGGTTTCAGCTGTATATTCTATACTTCACATAGCGCCATCGACTCTTAGAATGAGGGTGCTAAGCTGAAAAAGAAGGAAGGGACTGCATATTTGAGGTGAAGAGGCTGAAGACTTTCTACAGTCAGAGTATAAAACAAAGGCTTACTGGGAAAGATGACTGAAGAGCTTGTCAGTCGCATAGCATGTGCTCTCACTCGTATGAGGTCTTGGCAATGTGTAAAAGGATTTTAAGCCATGCCTAGATAATTCCTCTACAGACAGCTGCTTTTCGGGTTATTCACCCTCTTCAGTGAGGGGGGTGGGAGAGAGACACATGTGGCTCTAGAAGGCGTACGGAAGAAGAAATTATCTCCTACTTGAGAGATAGCCAACCCAAGTCGTGGTCGTTGTGGTGTGATTTTTTCGCTTTTCACACCTCATGGCCTTTTTTGCATAAAACAAAGGCTTATGGGAAATAGCTGAAAAGCTCACTAGCGCCATCTATTGAATGTAGTAAACCTCAATTAACATGTAACTCAGAAGAGTCTTCAATTGTGAATTTCCCCCTTCTAAGCCACACTTGCCTCTCATCCAGCCAGCCAAAAATTCTACTTCACACTGAAGAGGGGCAAATACCTGAGATAACTGTCTGTATATGAACTTATCTGGGGTGGCTTATATCCTTTTCACATCTGACAGACTCTTCTGAGTTAAATGGTGATTTGCTGGCCAAGTCTTCAGCTCTTCCACATATGCCTTTGTTTTATACGCTGACTATAGAAGTTGCACAGGTTCTTCCACTTGATATATGCAGTCCCTCCTTCTTTTCATAGTGCACCCTTTTCCTATGTAGGTGGTGCAACGTGGGTGATGTGAAATGGGTGCCTTTTCTACTGATGAAGGGCTGAAGGGAGCCACTATACATACTGGTGGGCAACTTGGATTTATTAGAGGGGCGCTGGGTGGGAGATCAACCAGTGTTTCCAAGTCGAGCCTTCTCTCAAGTAGGAAGAAAAAAACAAAACAACCAGATGGAAATCTATGCAGTAACCTACCAAGATTACTAGTCTGTTATTAATATACAAGAGAGGTTGCGTTTCTTTCCTCGGTAACGCGATTTGGTCTCGTGTATGTTCTAGAACTCCATTATTGTGATCAAAGCCAAAAAGTGTAAAACTTTGGCCTTCACTGGGGAAATCCTTGAGGTTTGCGCGGGGACTCACGAGAGCTCATTTTCTACGACTTGATGCAGGTAAAAGATATATGTAACGGTATACTTTTTTAAAAACATGGCACCCATGTATGCAAATTTTCTGTCTGGCATGATCATTAGCTTTACTTCAGAGTACTCATTTGGCCCCCACTTTAATTACCTCATTATTTTGTCTTTACTTGCCTCAGTTTGGGGGAAATTTAAACACAGGGAAAAGAAAAATAAAACATACCAAATGACCGCACGCCCATATAAACTTTATTAGAGGCAAGGGACTACAAAAACGCAAGACTTAAAAACAGAATTTCAAAAATTTTTCAAAGTTTCTTTTAAGTGCCCTTACTAGTAACACTTAGGGGAAAAATATATACAGTTTGGAGGAAAATGTAGGTGTAGGGTCCCAAAAAGGCCTGTGGGAACAATTTTCCCCTGTTTGGGGAAATTACGGGGGTTAACTTCAAGGACGGGGGGAAAAAGGTTCAGTGTTCTACAATTTTTATACAAATGTTGAATGAGCATGATCAGGCTCTTTTGTCAAATACCAAAACACAGATACATGATCCAGACACTGAATTATTGAAATTTGATGAATCACTGATATAACCGTTCATGGAAATATTACAGACTGACATTGACAAATACGAAAAAAACTATCTCAAATTTTGGCGTTCCAATCGTGATTACAAGCAAGGTACACCCTATAAATGGCGGGGTAACCAGCGTAAAAAAACCTTGACCATCAGATGACACACATTTCTCATCCAACAATGATGATTTTTTATCATCAGGCAGCGAAGTAGAAAAAGAACAAGGCAAGGCTACCGTATATTGGTACAGAAAAAAGGTCCCGCCCCCAAAAATGGGCGTTCGCATGACCCAAAAAGAAGCATTTCATTAAAACCCAATGATCACTTACAAAAATTTTCAATTTTACTTCCCCGAGTTGTCCCAAAAAAAGGTCGTGCTACAAAGAATTGACTTTCTCTGCAATATCTTATTTGGACAAATTTGGGGTTTTTTTTAAAAATAAAAAAATATATTTTTAGGGAGTTTTCATTCAAGTTTCTTTTTCAATCCTCCACTTGGATAATTTGCCTCCTGTGGTGACAGGTTTCAATGACCTTTTTTTCTATTGGAAAGAATGAGGGTGGCCAAGAGGTAAGAAATCACCCTTTTCAAAGACTTCTAAAAATTTCTGTTTCATTGAAAATGTTTTTCCATGTCCTTGTTTTTTGAATTTTGTAATCAGAAAATCAGAAATTTACCACAGGATAAATCTAGACAACAAAATATTAGCAAAGTGAAAAATTTTGGGACTTTTGGATTTGACAAAATAATGCTTTTGTGATTTAAAGGAGGGACATAAAAAGGGGGGAAAATTGTTTTATGGTCCCCTCCATTATATGATGGGTTAAGGCGCTAATCAATCTGTTTCTTGTTCGTTTTCCATTTTTGACCAACAGACATTTTTTTTAAACCCCCACTAATTTTCTAAGTAATTTATTTTTAAAGTGTGTTGGAAAAATAAATTTTTTTCAAATTATTTCAACTGAATTCAAATTAGAAAATTTTAAAAAAATTTTTCCAATTATAAAGAAAAAATTTTCCACAAAAAAAGTTCTTTTAACGGCACAGGGGGGTTTCCACAAAATAGGTTTTTTTTTTTGAGCGGGGAAAAAAAATTTGGGGGGATCCCCAAGTTGAAAAGGGGGGTTTCCTTAAAAAGGCATTTCCTTACCCGGGTATCTTCCCTTTAATTTACGTTCCCTAAAAGGTTTCCATTTTGCTTTCCAAATTATTCCCCAGGGGGTTTATAATGAATTTTTAAAAAAACTTTAAAATTTTTTTAAAATAAAAAAGGGGGGAAAAAAAAAAAAAAAAAAAAAAAAAAAAAAAAAAAAAAAAAAAAAAAAAAAAAAAAAAAATAAAAAAAAAATAAAAAAAAAACAAAACAAACAAACAAAATAAAAAAAAAAAAAAAAAAAAAAAAAAAAAAAAAAAAAAAAAAAAGAAAAAAAAAAAAAAAAAAAAAAAAAAAAAAAAAAAAAAAAAAAAAAAAAAAAAAAAAAAAAAAAAAAAAAAAAAATAAAAAAAAAAAAAAAAAAAAAAATTAAAAATTTTTGGGAAAAAAGGGGGAAAAAAGGGGGAATGAGCTTTTGAAATTGTTAGGGGACACAAAAAAATTTTTAAAAAGTAAACTATGGCTATAAAGTTTTTTATGCCCCAAAAAAATTTTTTTTTCCCCTAAACTTCATTTTTTGTTTTAAAGGAAAAAAAAACTAAAATGAGAAATTTTGGGCCCAATTAAAAAAGGGGGGGAAACCTGATGCTTTTACTTTTAAAAAATAAAAAATAACCCCCACTCAAATTAGGAGTTTTAAAATAAAATTTTTTTAAAATTTTTGTAACCTTTTTCTTTTTGGAATTTTTTTAAAAATTTAAAAATTAAAATACTTTTTGATCTTTATGAATAAAACAAAAGGTTACATTTATTAAAATGTAAAAAAAAAAAAAAAATTTTAAAAAACGGGGAAAAAAATTGAGTTTTAAAAGTTTTTCAAAAATTAAATGAAAGCAACAGAAAGTTAAAAAAACCCCAAAACCCAAAAAAACCTTTTAAAAATGAAATTTGATCCAAGGTTGGTTTTTTGTTTTGCATTATATTAGGGGGGAATAAAAGGACCAATTTAAATAAAATGCTTCCCAAAGTGTGGGGAAAAAAAAGAGATTCCCCAAAAAAAAAAACCTACCCCAACTTTGTTGGTTTAAGAAGAAATAGCTAAATTTGCCAATTTGGGAAAATTTTTTTTTAAAAACCCCACTGATTATAGAAGGCCTTCCCCCCCAAAAATTTTTTTGTTAAACAACCCCCCCCAAATGCCTTTTTTGGGAAAGTCGCCACACGGGGGTCCCTAAAAAAAAATTAATTGATAACAAATGCACCCCTTAAATTTTTTTTAAAAAAACCCAGGGGTGTTCCAATTTATATCATTAACATTTAAAGTGAATGGGGTTTATGTTGGACCCCCCGCCCCCAACCCATTTCCTTTTCCGGAAATCTAATAAGCCCATACCCTGAAAGATTTTGAATAGCTTTAAAAGAAAAATTTGGGGCCCTCTTCTTTTCCTCCCCCCGGATTAAGTTTTTTGGGTTTTTTCTTTTTCGAAGGGGAGGGTTCATGACCCCCCCTTTGTAAGGGGGGCCAAGTGGGTGCCCCCGCAAAAAAGAAAACGGGGGTTTTCCCTTTTTGATAAGGAGGGGGGACGGGGGGGAAAAAACCCCAAAAAACCCACGCCAGGCCAACCCCCCCCTCCCCCCAAAGAAAAGGTTTGATTTTTTAAATGCCTTTTGCTTAACCAAAGTTTTGCCTTTCCTCCCCTTTTTTTTTTTTCCATTTTTTTAAATATTATGCCCGGGGCCCCTTCGGGCTTTAATTCAAAAATTTAATTTGGTTTTGCTTGAAAGGCCAAAAGAAATTTTTTAAAAAAGTTTATACCCCCAATTGGGTTCCGACCCTGTAAAGTGGAAAGGTCAAAAAAAAAAGGGAAGGGGGGGGGCCTGTTGTTTTTGAGGGGGAAAAGGGGTTAACAGGGGAAACGATTGGCTATTAGTTGGGGGGGAGGGTTTAAAAAACCCCCCGGGGTTTTCCCGGGGGGGGGAAGGGGGGGCCCCAAATTTTGGGGAAGGGGGGAAAAAAAATTTTATTTCCTCCAAAACAAGGGCAAAGGGGGGTTTTTTTTCGGGGGGTTTTAAACTTTAACAGCAATTAGACCATCAATAAAAATGGTTTTGGGGTTTCAGGTTGATTTTTTTTAAAAGAAAACCCTTTTTCCAAGATTTTTAAAAAGGGGAAAACTTGGGGAGGAAAAATCCTTTAAACCCCAAAAAAAAGGGGAAAAAAAAGGGGCTGTATAGGGGCAGGGGATGGCTCGGGTTCAAAAAAGGGGGGCGCTCGCCATTTGGGTACTTGGGGGGTTTTTATTGACCTACCCAAAAAGGCCCCCTGACGCAGAAATCGGGGGTGAGGGGCGAGAAGGGGGGCGGGGGAAACCCCGGGGGGAGTGGAACCTTAAAACCCCAGTAAAAACCCCCCCGGGGGGAAAGTCCTCAGACCCGGGGCCCAAATTAGGGGGAGGGTTTTGTAAAGGGGGCCTGGACACCCCCCCAGAAAAAAATTTCCCCCCCCATTTGGGCCCAGTTTCTTTCAACCCCTTAAGGAAAAGTCGGAACCGGGGACCCCCGGGAACCCTGCCCCGGGGCCCCAAAGGCATTCCCAGTCCTTTCACCCAAAGGGTCGGGGCCCCGGGATTTCACGGGGTCCCCAAACGGGCCCCTTTACCCCCAAGGAAACCGCCGGGCCCGGGGTAAATTTCCCCCGTCCAGAGCTGAGGGACTCTGGGAAATTTTTTTAAACCCCCCCGGGGGGCCCCAACCCCTTGGCCAGAAAAGGGGGGCCAGCCACGGGCCTGGGGGGGGCCCAATGGGCCCGGGGGGAAAAACCCCGGGAAAGGGGGGAAAAAGCCCCGGGGCTTTGTTAAAAGAGGGGGCCCCAGCCATTTTTTTAAAGGGGGGCCCCCGCCTCCCCTTTTAAAACGGGGACATTTTGGTCCCCCCGGAAAGGCCCCCCCCCCTTTTTGGCCCCCCGGGGGGGTTTTTTTGGGGTTTTAAGGGCCCCCTTTATCCCGGGTGTGGGGGTTTTTGAAGGGCTTTAAAACCGGGCGGGTGCTTGGGCCTGGGGGCCCCAAAAGGGACTGTTCCCGGGATTTGGTTGCCCGGAAGGGAGGGTTGGCGGCCCGTTGAGGGTTTTTGGCGGGGGTGCCGGGGGTTGGGGGAAAGGGGTTTTCCCAAATTTCGGTGATTTTTTTGGGAAATTTGGGGGGGGGTAGCCCGTTTGGGCCCTGAACCCCCCCTCCCCCCAAGGGGTTTTTTTCCCAAATTTTAATGTTCAAAAAAATTTTAAAATTTAAAAGTTTTAGTTTGGGGGGGGAGGGGGGGTTTTCCCTTTTTGGGGGGGTTTAATTTTTTGAGGGAAAGGGCAGGGTTGCCAGAACCCCGGGTTTGTTGTCCTTGGTTTGGCTCGGGGCACAAAAGGGGGAAAAGGGCCCGGTGTTGGGGGCATGAGGGGCAGGGCCCCGGGAAAAGGCCCCCAAGGGGGGTCCCCCCCAGGGCGGGGGGGAGCCTGTGGGGGGGAGATGCAGGGGGGCCCCAAGGGCCCCAGGGAAGGCAAAGGCAGGGTCTCCCCTCAAACAGGTGTCGGAGGGCCAGGTTGGCCAAAACAGACTGGCGACTTATATAGGCCCAGGGGGAGGGAGCCCCCCCAGCGGTTGCCGGTCGTGGGTGTCACGGCAAAGGGGAGGGCAGGAGAGGGGCCCCCCAGGGGCCCGACGGGGATCCCCCACGGACCAGGTAAGGCCAGGGTAGGTGAGGGCCAGGAGATAGGTCCCGTGGGGAAAGACAGTGACGTGGCAGTTCGCCATTCTGGCCACGTCTGTGAAAAGTTTCAGGCAGCTTTTTGCGGCTGACGACAGCCTAAAAGGGTCTAAAGGGGCAGGCGGCACAGCCCCCTTGGGCTAGACCCCGGGGGTGGTCTGGGGCCAAGGACGGCTGTCCACGTGAGGTCCCACCGGGTTCACGGAGGCGTGGCCCAAAAGGGACGGGACGGTTTTGGTGGTACCCCATCCGTTCAGGGGGCAGAGTTGTTGCGGGTTTTCCCCGCAGAGATTCCGATGGCCCGGACACCTGGGATCGCCAAACCAAGGAAAAAGGCTGGCCCAAACAATTTTTCTGGCCAAAGATGGGGACGGGGTGTGGCTGCCCCTACTGCCGTTTTGTGCGAAAATGTCAGAGGGTGGGGAAAGGCGGGGGGGGGCCGAGGCCCCCAAAAGCCCCACTGGGGTACCTCTGCCCCCTCTAGCGAGCCTTTTGGAGGGGTGGCTTTGGATTTAATTGGACCGTTCTTCCCAGCAGCCCGGGAAAAAGTTCTTTTGACGGTAGTAGATACGCCCCTCGGTACCGGGGGAAAAGGGTAGCCTTGTCGTCCCTTGGGCCGACAAAGGTTGGCCCCCGGCCCCTTTCTGGAGATTTTTTTCTCGGTGGGCTTTCCCCAGGAAATGCTCATGCACGGGGGACCCAGTTATGTCGCAGTTAATGGGGTCCATGTTTGGGTGGCCAGCCGTATCACCCCGCTAAGGCCTGTGTGAACGGTTCAATGGCACCCCGAAGCAGAGCTTAAGTGTTGGTCGACACCCACGGGCGCGATGGGGGCGGTACCTCCCACACCCCATTCGATACCGGAAGTTCCACAAACTCAAAGGGGTTTTGCTCCCTTCGGCCCCCCTGATGGGCGAAAGTGTGCGGGGGCCCCTGGCCCCCTTTGAAGGAGGCCTGTGAGGAGACTTAGCAACCCCCGGAGGGGTGTCGGTCTTGAGATGTTGTGCGCTTCCGGGGACAAAATGCGGCCCTTTTTGACGCAGTAGTGCACGGAATATGAAAGGGCCCCAGGCCCCCCCAGAAGCAGTGGTAAACGCCAAAAAGGGTTTGAGGGCCACCAGGTGGGTCGAAAGTGTGGGTCCTGGTCCCCTGTACCCCAAGGGCAAGCTTCAGGCAGCCTGGGAAAAGGCCCAATGTCGTCACCAGCAACTCAACGCAAGTACGTACTGGTACCCTGGACCACGACCGGGGAAGCGGAAAGGCCCTTCACGTGAACATGATGAAGGGGGCATCAAGAGGGGAGGTATGTGCCCCCCGTGTGCAACCTGCCCGAGGGGGAAAGTGAGACGGAGAAAAAATCTTTGGGCATGCTTGCCCCGGTCAGGGAGGTGGGTCCATAAGAGGACGTGGGATTTGTGGAAGCTCCCGGGGGACCAACGGCCCCCGTTTGGAAAACCCCTTTTCCCCTCCCCGGGATTGTTACTAAGTGCCTGGAAGGAAGGGGTTTCAGCCGTCCATCATGGGACACCGGGGTACCCCCCAATCGGCGTTCAGCATATCGTCTCCCCGAAGTGCAGCAGCACATGCCGGGGGAGAGATTGAAGAGATGCTGAAGCTGGGGGGTCATCCAGGCGTCCCAAAAGTGCCGGGCTCGCCTGTAGTTTGTCCCCAAAGGGTCCACCCCTTTTCTCTTAAAACCCTGTCCGGTCATGATGGTCCCCGGCCACGCTGATGACTGCTGAAACAGTTGGGGCCCGGGGCCAAGTCTGACCATCATGGATTGAGCGGGGGGGGTATTGGCCAGTTCCCCGACCCCTGGGCAGAGGGAAAGCTCTGCCCCTTTATCACCCCCTTTGGCTGTACAGTCCACTTCATGCCGTTCGGCTGAAAAAATGCCCCCGCCACTTTCAGCGGATGGTCAAACGCTGCTTAAAGGAACTTGAAGGGTAGCGGGGTGCGTATGGTGCATAGCCGTTTTCAGTCCCACATGGGAGGACCCCTCCCGCACCTGACCAGGGGGCTTGGACGTATCCCCCAGGCGGCTTGACCATCAAGCCGGGGAAAAAAATGCCAGCTGGGCAAGTGAGGTTTTTCCATTACCCCCGGGGCACCCGGGTGGTGGGGGGGCCTTGAAGCCAGAGCCCGGGAAAAAGTGGAGCCCTACATCCCGGCCCAAACCCCCCGGACCAAGAAGCAGGTGATGTTTTCTTGGGCAACCCGCTGGGTACTTTTGGAGGGGTTTGTTCCACACTTTATAGTACCTGGCAAAGCCCTGAAGACCTCCCAGGAAAGTTTTTTCCCCCGCCCGTCCCTTGGACAAAGTTGCAGACGGCCTTCCCCCCAAGCCCCAAGCGCCTTGCCAGCTCCCCCGTACTACAAGGCACCGACTTTACCGGCAGTTTATGTACAAAGAGCCAAATGACTTTGGCCCCGGTGCGTTTCTCAGCCAGGGGGACCAAGGGGCGGAACATCCCGTTTTGAACCCGGCCCGGAAAAGTCTGCGAGGGAAATGGCCCATTTCCCCCATGGAAAAAGAATGGGGCCGATAGTGTGGGCCCTGCAGCGGCTGCAGCCTATTATCGGGCGGCATTTCATTGTGGAGACAGACCAAACCCTCTGAGTGGTAAAACACGGTCTCCCGAACCCCAATGGGAGGTTTTCTACGCTGGGCCCCGTTTCCCGCAGTAAAAAATTCGTCATTGCCAAACCGGGAAGGGCCCCGAGCCAGGCAAAAGAGTGGGTTGTCCCGACAAGGGGGGGGGGGTCAGTTGGGACCTGGTGGAGGCACGGTGGCGGTGCTGCCCCCTAGCGACCTCAAAAAAGGGGGGGGGAGGTGTGAGGAAAATTCACTTTTTTGATCCCCCATTTGGTATCTATCAGATCACGGCCCCTTCCCCCACCACAAGGGGAACTCAATTTACATGTTTAAACGCACAGCTCTCTTCCCCCGCCTTTTGTAGGGAAATCCCAAGCATGGGGTAACCCATGAAAAGATCCCCATGAAATTTAAATTTGCCCCTGAACAAATGCTAGTCCCAGTTCAAAGACTTCAATCACTCAAACCCAGTCGGGTGTCTCCGATATTTCTATCGATTCATGGCACCCTCATAACTGGTGCATGGCGAGGGTTCATTTTTATAGTCCCCCCCCCCCTTGTTTGGTTGGAAACCCGAAAAACGGGGGATTGATGTTTTTGGTGGAAAAGGGGGGGAACCCCCGGATCCCGGGAAGTTCCAAAGGGGTTTAGACCGTCCAGGGGTGTGTGGGGGCTGCCAAATGGGTGCCCTCGCAGTATAACCCGGAGCCGGGGGGCTTTCCCGTTTGTCCAAGGAGGGGGGGGCTGGAGCGGTCCAGGACATCACCGCAGCAGCCAGGCCAATCTGCCCCCCGTGGGGGGGAGGGGGCCCCCCCAAGCAACAACGGTTAATTGTTATTTTTTAAATGTCTTTTGTCTGTAATTATAATTGATTTGCACCTCTCTCTGCCCCGTATATTATTATCCTCTGTACAATTACTGTTAGTGTGCCCTTCAAGGCTAATTAAATTATAAACTTTAATCTGAGTTAGTCTGTTTGATCAACGGCCCCCACCGCCTAATTTCGGTTATAGTATATAGTACCCAAGGGGTTGGTTTGACCCTGTATAAGTCGGTAACGGGGCCTTTATAATAAACGAGCGAAATGGTGGCAGCCCTTGTTGTTCCCCGTGCCAGTGTACGCAAAAGGGGTTAAAAGTGGAAAAAATTGGGCGACCTTTAGCTCCCCTGTGGGCCCCGCCCCAACGTGAGATTACACCCCCAAAAACAGGGGTCGTCCTCAAAGGGGGGCCAGGGACTAGGCTGTTTTCGTCACACACAAATTTTACTTTGATCAAATCCCAGGTGTAGTACTTGAACATCAAAACTGGATTCTCTGGGGGATAGTTTTAGTTTCAGAGGTCTCTGGTTTTTACTTACCAGAAGGTATATAGTTAAAGGGGTTGTCTCGCTACAAAGATTAGTTTCAAAATGTAGGGGGAAACTAAAAGAAAAATGTTTTCCCAAAAATTTTTGTTTGTTTATTTTTTTTGTTGAGGAACTACAAAGGGTTTTTTTACCTTCTGAAGGCTTTCTAGTTCCCAAAGGACCGACCTGTGTACTTTCCCCCCCCCCTGTGTTTGTTCAAATTTATAGTGGAAGTGACCCCATCACAAGGTTGTGGCAGACGAATGCAGACAGTGAGAGCTTGTTTGTTATTGCTCTTTAGACAAAAAAAGTTTTTTTTTATTACTGTTTACTTTAACTAGAAGTTTTCCCCGGGCCTGACAGCATGAGAGTTTAGTTAGAGAAAGTCTGAATACACGGAGCTCATATGAATTACAGACGCTTGACCAGGAGGTGACAGAGCGAAGCGCATTATTTCATTCTGTCCCATGAAACTTGAGTGAGAAACCCCTTTAACAGTCATAGGATATAGAGATTAATGCCATTCATGCAAAAATGACAATAACAGGTAGTTCAAAAATTTACAGAAAGGGTAAAAAATTCTGGGGGCGTGCGAAAAGCTGTCATGCTTGCAAACTGGGGCGAAAAGGGAAAACGCCAGTAATTTGAAATTTTTCTTAAAGGCATTCCTTTCAGTTGTAATGTCAGAGATTTAACACATAAAGTATCCTTCTCTTTTACTACTACTACTACTACATTAAATGTTTCTCTTTTTTATTTACTCCACATGTTAATTCTACAAATATACTTTGTATTTCTCAGATATAAGCAAGTAGTAAAAATAAAATAAAATGACAAATATTTATAAACTGTTCACCACATTCTTTTTGCACGGACATTTATCTGAATGACAAAGAATGTAGTTAAACATAATTTAATAGTACATTTAACTGATGTTTACCTGTAACCCTATTATGTTGATCCAGAGGAAAAGAAAAACCTCTATTTGAATGTCAATTCCTTCCCCACTATGGCATTTAGAATAAATCCCTGGAGCAACATCCCATCATTAGACTCTAGTGCCCCACTACTATAATATTATATTCTGAAAAGAAATCTAAACCATTCTTGAACTTGTTTAACCCCATAGTACATTTTGGGCATAAGGTCACTTGCACAATGGGTGTTCCCGTATTCCCAAAAATTGTGTGGGCCCTGCTCTGCTTGTATATTACAATATGCATATTGCTTTGTTCGTATATATCAGCTATATTGCTGTCGGCCACTACTGGAGCTTGCTCTGGTGGCGGACAATTTACCCCGTAGATGCCACGGTCAATCACAACCATGACAGTTAAGGAAAGGCAGAGGGAAAGAGCACCTCCTGTCTCCATTAGGTTGCCCGAGGTGTAATCGCAGGGTGCCAATGGCTACCATGACAACCCAGAAGCCTAACAAAGGCTTCCCAGCTGACTATGGTGACTAAGAACTACAATACAGAGCAGTATAGGCATGTACTGCTATGTATTGTAACAGCAATCTACAGATCAAATGTAAATAATGGGGACAAGTATAATTAATGTGAAAATTAAAAAAAAATTAAAAAGTGAAATACAAAAAAAGGAAAAACACACACACCACCCTTTCACCATTACAAACACCAATTTTCCCAAAAAACATAAAAAAAAACAGACAGTATAGCGAGGAAACAAGAGGAATTAGCGAGGACAGCAGAAACAAGGAACTCAGCAGGCACAGGACAGGATGCAGACAGTAGGACAGGATACCAGACAGCAGGAGACTTGGGAACCAGAAATACAGCAGACACAGGATGGGATGCAGGCAGCAGACAGGACACTGGATCAACAAATGACCAGAAGACAGGATTCAGGAACAACAGATTGCCAGTATACAGGATACAGCAGACAGGCTGAGGTCAGATCCAGGTAGGAACAAATGGAGGTCTGGAGTCTCAGGAACGCAGAATCTCAGAGTCAGGAACATTGGATCCGGAACATGAAGGGCCAGAGACACATCTCAGGAAGACCAGGATGCACATCAGAAACTGAGGCCCTGTCTAGAAGCAGAGGCTGGTTTTTAAAGCAAGAAAGGTTAGTGGGCGGCAGCTGCAAGTGTGCTGAGGGCAAGCATTTACCATTGCCATGCTGGACAGCACGGAGAACACTTGACAACCAGCCCAGCAGCCCCCAGGGTCAAAAGCCTTGCGGATCGTGACAGTTAACATGTCATTGTTACCACTCGGTGACCGAGCGTAAATAATAAAAATAAAAAAAACACTATCAGGATTGCTGCATTTTGTTCATCCCACCTCCCAAAATCCTTGATAAAAAGCATTCAAAGTGTCATATGAAACACAAAAGGGTAATAACGAAAATATCAACTAATCCTGCACAAAACAAGCCCTTAATCAGATCTATATACAGGAAAATAAAAAAGTTATGTCAGACTATGACGACATAAAAACACAATTTTTTACAAATGCTTTTCTATAGATTAAAGGAGTAAAACATATAAAACTATATAAAAGTGATATTGTTGTAATTGTACTGACCTGCATATTAAAGTTATCATGTCATTTATACCAAATGGCGAACACTAGAAAAAACAAAACCCTAAAAACAGTGTCAGAATTGCAGTTTTTTTCTTTATTTTCAATGCTAAAAAACTATGGAACACTTCTGGGCCTGAAATGCACACTACATCCCTAGATGAGTTCCCTGAGGGGTGTTGAATCCAAAATTGGGTGACTTCCGTAAGGTTACACCTATTCTGGACCTTTGGCGCCTTTGTAATGTGACATGGCACCAACCAAAATCTGTGTTTCAAAAGCCAAATGTCACTCTCTCTCTTGTACACCCTGCCATGCACCCAAAGAGCAGTCACCCACATATTGCTGAACTGGGAAGAAATTGCATAGTAAATTTTAGTTTGCTTTTTCTCCAGAACATTTTCAGTTAAAATTTTACACACCCTAATGTTAAAAAAATCTCTGAAACACCTGTGTGTGTAGCTTCCCAAATGAGGTCTTTCAGGGGTGTGGAGTCCACAAACCTGAAATGGTGCCTAAAAATATCCATATGAAAGTGAGACCCCAAAATCCAGTAGCTGCTCCTCCAATTCTAAGGCTTGTGGTTGACTCAAATAGTGCACTAGGGCCACAAACTGAATATCTCTACAAAGGGCCGAATCAGTGGAATCAATATTGAGCTGTGTTCTCTGTTATCATCTACTGTGTTCCAGTAAATAATGGATACAAATTGAAGATTTGCAAATAAAAGGGAAATTTTGAAATTTTGACACCCCCAAGGGTTAGCAAACTTCCTAAATGCTGTTTTGAATACTTAAAGGGGTGTAGTTTTTAAGATGTTATTTATTGGGGTATTTATTGGGCCACATCAGAAATGGACTGGTCCTTAAAACATTTGTTTTGCACATTTTCTTGAAAACATGAAAAATTGCGAAATTTGTAAGCCCCCTAATCTCATAAAAAATAAAAAGACATTTTAAAAAATGATATAAATAAAAATCAAACATTAGGAACAGTTCACCCTTGTGTGCACAGACTGCATGCTGTTCCTCTTCAGCTTTGGATAACTTGCTTTAGCAATTATAAAATCCGTATGTGCCAGCACTGCAATATCTTCAAAAAAAATTCCAACATTAGTGTGTAAAACAATCCATATATTACAAAACCCACAAATGGAATCTTAGTAAGTTCAAAAAAACGAAATGAACTAGATGTTGCTTAAAAGTTTCAGATCAGAATAGATCCTTAATCATAGCTAGAGATCTCAATACAGGTGTTTCTATTTATCATGTATACCGTCCTAAGTTCCTTCTACAAATTCTCAAATAAATTAAAGAAAAAAATTAAAAATGTAAAGCTTAAGCTACTTTGTGATTGAGCCAAAAGGTATACTACTGTCCAAAATCCAGATCCAAAAGCCTTCTCTTTTGAACATTCCAATTACATTTTCATTTTTTTTCCAAACTAAAGTTTAGTTAGTAGTAGTACTGCAATCCATCCATTTCATTATTACCTTGGTTAACCTCCTCAGTAGTCACTCTAAAGCTATGCCGTTATTATACAGAAGTACCCAATATAATAAGTAATAAGCAGCTTACTATGGTGCACTCCAATAATATTAAATAACACATGGAAAACATACCACTAAACTAGTAATGTTATGCTATATCTGTATTGTTTTAGAGCAGAGAGAAAAGGTAGTGGAGAGGAGAGGTAAGATGAAGAGGATTATATGCCAATCATTCTAGTGTCTTTTCTTCTTGTGAGAAGATCTGGTTTCATTATCACCAAATGACCAGCAATGGTTAAAATGTAGACATTCCTCACCCTTCATATTGTAGAGCTTTAAGATCTATCTGCTCCTTAGGGTCCATCACTGCCCATAATCAATGCCTTCCTTCTGAGAACATTAATTGTGTATAATGACAGTCTCCTACCAATACATCCTTGAACTTAAAAGGTCTGTACAGCTTTTTCCTTTATTCAATCAAATCATCTCTACAATTGTCCTTCTTAAGTTAGATAATACCTTTTAAGCCCTGTATTTTAATATAAAAAAAATAAGATGTAACAGGCAAACCTAATGGAAGTGCTAACGTTTGAGATCCAGGAGAATGGCTACCATTATCCTAAATAATGTTTGAAGATTACAGAAAACACAGTGTTTCAAAAGGTAGAAACTAATCCGGCACTTTCAAATAATTTTCTGAATAAATCTTGTAGAATAACAGTTTTTCTTCCAATACAACTATAGGTTTTCAATAAGATGCTTGGGAAAGAAAGACAGAAAAGATATTTGTTAGCAAGTAAAGGATAGTATTCTTCTATTTGAGGTCTAGTTATTTTGCTCATCTTTGCATTGGTAAATTTACATTTTTGTTGATTTTATGTTATATTCTGCAAAATGATTTAAGTCAGTTTTGACTAAAATTAAAGTTTGTTATGTTTTGCATTAAGGAATTTAATGTATCACCCTTCTACCTTTCTGTTCTTGTTCCTTCTGCTTCTTTCAGTAAATATCACACTGAAGTTGGTGCATATTAGGGGTAAGTTCACACGGCTTATTTTGGGGCACATTTTGCTACGTTTTGCAAGTGTACTGCGCTCTAATACAAGCTAAATGTGCCCCAATCATTGCGGTAATCCACAGTTCTCATAGAGAACTATGGATTACGCCTCCTCTCCACGGGCGTACAGTACGATCGTATTGTATGCACGGGAAGATAATTGCACCATGAGTAATGACAGTCTATGGGGCCGGCGCGTGTCAGCGTGACTCCCGAACACCCGGCTTAATTGCGGGGCGTACTGTACGCCCCACAATTAAGCTGCGTGAATATACCCTAACAGTGTGTATCAGGCTTAGGCTACATGTTTTTTCTACTTTAATCTATAGGAATCAATGTCACTAATTTGGGTATCAAAACTTCTTGTATTATAAAATTGTATGTATCATATCACACAGGCTCCTTGGTAGGGTAGTCAAGACATCACAGTTATTGGTAATGATTAGACAGGTTCCTGTTAGGCTTGGTTCACAAACATAAACAATACAAAAAAAGTAAAAGTTAAAATCACACTACTATTGCCACTTTACAAATTAAAGTACAAAATAAAAAGTTAAGCATAAATGGTATTTTAATATTTATAAAAATAAGATTTATTTAAATATAAAATTAGTAGTCGTGTTTGCTGAACACCATAGAAGAAAAAAATTCCAAATGCCATTATATACAGTATGCCCAAAAAATGATCAAAAAGTCGCATGTATACCAAAATGGTACTAATAAAAACAACACTTCAGCTCTCAAAAAATGTTCCCCCCCTCAGGTCCATAAGTGGAAAGAGTAAAAAGGAGATTCGACCCCAAAAATGGTGCGGCAGTGCAAGTTGATGAAATAGAAAATGTTTTTGTTTGGTTTTTTTTAAGTACTGAAACCTTACACATTTTATATCACCCTAATCATACCGACCTACAAAATACAAATAACATACCATTTCTACTGAAGAGTACACGACAAAAACAAAACCCCCATAAACATTCAGCTAGTATGTTATTTTAACACTTCACCCCACTTTGAATGATTTTTTTTTTCCATTTCCCAGTACATTCTATGGTACAGTCAATTGCACCACTAAAAACTAAATCTTGTCCCAGAAATAAAAGCCCTCTATGTAGATAAAAAAAATAACAACATTATGGCTCTGAAAGGTAGGAAGGAATAAAATGAAATGCCATAATATTATGACCTTGCAGCAGGAAGGGGGTTAAAACCACAGAGACTACAAAGTGCACAATGCTGCTTATGCATTTCAGGTGCTAGACACCCTTCTTCATAGCCATGGCTCTGTGGTCTTGTTGATTTGAATAAAGGCCTCGATATCATGGGGCACTGGGAGCCTACATCCCTATTTAAATCCCTATTTAAACTGATACCTTTTTGGATAGGGTAGCATGTGAGGTATGTGTTCAGTGTGTGATTGGCGTATTGGATAGATTACCAATATGTGAGTGGTGTGCGGTCTGTGTCCAGTATGTGACTGGCATGTGTGATATGTTTCCAGCATGTAAGTAGTGTAGCTGATATATGTCCAGTGTGTGAGTGACATATGTAGTATGTGTTCAGCGTGTGAGTAGTGTATGTGGTACAGTATGTGTTTAGTTTGTGAGGGATGTTTTCACTGTGTAATCAGTGTATGACTGGTATTTGCAGTGTTCAGTGTGTGAATGGCATGTCGAGTGAGTGGTATATATGATATGTGTCTATTTTGTGAGTAGAGTATGCAGTATGTGTCCAGTAAGTGAGTGGCATATCTGGAATTTGTTTAAGTGTTTCAGTGGTATAAGGGGTATGTGTTTAGTGTGTTAATGGTGAATGTGGCATGTTTCCTTATGTGAGTGAAATCTGTGATATGTATCTAGTGTGTGACTGTTCTGTGTAGTGTGGGTTGTGTGGCATATGTCTACAGTGTGTGAACATATGCCTTATGTGTCCAATGTATGACTGGAATGAGCAGTATGTGAGCAGTATGTGATTTGAGTGTGGGATACATATCCATTATATGTTGGGTACGTGTCCATTATGTCAGTGGTGTACTCTGTATGTGTTCAGTGTGTGACTAGCTGGCTTGTGGCAAGCACTTGAGTATACCATATTTCACCACAATATATGGACATTTTAACTGGAGAATAAGTGTCAAAATATATGCACTAAATAATATGAATAAAAAAGTTATAAATGAATGGTCGCTTATCCTGAACTCTTTGATTAGTGTATGAAGTATGTGACCAGCAAGTGAGCTGTGTATGTGGTATTTGGCCACTGTACTGGTGGCATGCATTTACTTTTTGACTGGCATTCTTACACTTTGGGAGATGGCAATGTGTCTAACATCTATGTAATATGAATTTTATAGTGTGTTATATAAAGAAAACAGAAGCTCTACCTGGGAAGTGGTTCTGTCATGTAGGTACTGTAAAAGAAACATTATAAGCATTATATTCAATTTGTATATTATCGTAAAGCTACCCTTACAATGCCAGCATATAGAGTTATTATCCTGCAGCATGGGATGTCTAAACTGTTTTAAAGACTTACCATGCACATTGGGTTCATTTTCTGCATTCGTACATTATTGAGGATATTGACATGTAACAGACTTTGTGTTCTGTTAACCTAAACGGGTCCTGCAGAAATACATGCACCTGCTGCATTAACAACTCCAACTAGATAAAAAGATTTTCATAGTAATTTCTACAACAAATCATTGCAGGTAAATTTACTCTTTAGCAGGCTAATTCAGTGGTGTAACTAGAAGAGGCTAGGTACCAAAGCACACTTTTAGATGCCTCTCACACCCCTTGCAACTCCCTGCTCCGGCCATGAACTTTTTCCAGTGAATCATGTTACCATGTATTAACACTATTCTAGGAGCAAATATCTCAACATACATATTACCTTTACCCACTATACCACAAAATTACCCCTAAAGCTATTACAAAAGGTCCAAATACTAATGCCAAAACATGACCACATATTACCACTAGAAGAGTAATATTGCCATATTGTTAGGGTATGCTCACATAGCTGATCTGGACACTGAACCCCCTGATAGGAATTATATGACATATATATACCGAATCCCCAAACTGTATTATAATATACACTTTACCCATGAAATGACTTATATGGAACTCTGTAATCCCCTGAAATTATGTTACACACTGTATCCCCAAAATCAATAACAGTAAGCATTGTATGATATGGCACACTGTACACCTGAAATTAATGATATATCTTTAACCCTTAAAATTCACTGTACGTCCTAAATTAAATTATATTACACACTGTAGCCCAGAAATTAATTACATTACACACATACCACCTAAAATAAATTATATTACACACTATACCCACTGAAATAAATTATATTACACACTTTACCCAAGAAATGTATTCTAATACACAAAGTGCTCCCTAAGATGTATTCTATTATATCCTACCCCTCGTGACCTATGACACTAAAGAAGTAAATGTAAGGATCTTTTGTGGTTCAGAGCAGTGAAGGAGCTAATTTCAAACTTCTTTGTGGTCCAGAGCAGTGATGGGTTTAATGTAAGGATCTTTGATGGGCTAGAGCGCTGTTAGTGTATGGATCCTTGGTGGAGGGCAGTGGAAAGGATACTGTTATATACTGGTGGTCTAGGGCAGTGAAGTAATGCTACTTACCTGGGGTCTTGTGGTTAGCATTGCCCAGCATTTCCTGTTTCCTCCTAGCATTGATCATAGTGATGAGTTAAGGCAGGTGCAGAAAGGACAGTGCAGTCACAACTATATTGCTACATAGTTTTCTCCATGATTTGGCAAAGCAATACAGAAATGCTCTGATCCATCATTACAAGGGCAGTCAGTCTGTGGTGTGACCACTGGGACCCCTATGGCTCCACCACTGCTCTACCCCTGCCTTATACAGTATATAGAGGGAAGTACTGTAATCTGCCAGCCAGAAACCCAGGTCCCTCCAAAACAGCATACCCTGTAGCAGCTGCTAAGGCTGCTATGGTGGTAGTTTTGCCCCGGGCCAATATCAATATCTACAAAATGGATTTTAGTGGATGGTAACTCACAAAGGTATTTTATTACGCTATAACAAATCATTACTTTAAAACATGGGTTCTTATTTTTTCTCATCTTGACATAAAAACCTCCCTATCTATTCCTTAACTTATAGTTATCTAAACACATTTTATTTGATAATTAACATTGACCATGTATAGTTTTTAAATTCAGCTAAAAAAAAAGGCCCCAAGAATGATTTTTGTTTTTTGGACGAGTCCTGATTGACGCTGCTCAGGTCAGTAGATTTTGATATTCGGAATCATTCAGAAACCTCAGAGCATGCCTGCCTGTAAAGGGTGTAGTTTATAACACAGTTGCTTTATTTCCTTGCTCAAAGACCACAAATAAATGTGTGCAACAATTAAATGTTCCCAAAAGAAAATCAATAAGGAGGTATTGCTGCCTGCTGTACCTGTAACAATTACTGCCATTGTATGAATAGACTTACCGAGTGTACCTCCTGTTCTTCAATAATTGTTTTTTATTCTTACATGGAGAGATGAGCTCGCAAGATGAATTCTTTCCACAATCAAGTCTATACGGAGGCACACTACATAACACAGAAAACTGTCGGCTCAAGGCCAACAGCCCGAGTTATTTTTTCATGTCGTGGTCTAACAAAATTAGAGAAGAAAAGTTGTCCTTGAGATTATTTGTAATGTTTTTTTTATTATTATTATTATTTTCTTATTTCTGTACTTTCCTGAACTTACCAAAACTTTTATTGTATTAAACTTAGGGAAAGAAATACAGGGCAATACGAACAGCAAAAATATGTATATCTATTTTGGTTTAACATATCGCAAATGCTTAAAGAATACCAAAGTTAATGTGAGGATGTTGATATGTAACATCAGTTGAGTGAAGCAACAACAACTAAAAATGTGTAACGCCTGTACAAAGGTGGTGAATCCATGTCATCAAGTGGACAGGAAACATTTGTTCTGGGACTCATACTACCAGTTTCTAGGAAAAATGTAAGAGTTTAATTAATAATATCTGCAAAAATTGTATTTCTAGGAGTCCACAAGGTCTTTTAAGGTACAACTCCACCTTTAGATGCATAAAATGTTGGAAAAAGGGAGATGTAAAGGTTCTGTTTACAAGGCTCCGAGTATGAGAGTCTCTAATTTACAACCTCAAGATTGTGGAATTAAAGGAGCTTTACTACAAGGTAAAATACTCTGCATTGATCGCTCGCAGCTAGCTACTGTGCATGTGAACGTGGAGGGTGGCCATTGCGGCTGTCCTCTCTATTCACTTCTATGGGAGCTCCTGAATATAGCTAGGCGCACATATTCAGAAGCTCTCATAGAAGTGAATGGAGAAGACAGCCTCAAGCACCATCCTCCTCTTCACATGCATAGTTGACTTGCATCTAGCTGCAAGAGAAGAGTACATGGGGATTTTACCTCATGTGAAAAACAATTTAACGTTCATTTGGGGCACCAGAAGGAATTATTTCTGCCGTATGAGCAGGTCTACATCCACTCTTATTTACATATTTGCATTATAAGGGCATGTCCCCACGGCAGAGGACAAATACCGGTCGGTTTATCCGACTGGTGTTTGTCCGGTTTGTGTGTCGCCCCCACGGCTGCGGAGGGGACGGCTTTCTCCGTGATGAGCGGAGAAAAACCCTCCCCCTTCCCATTGACATGGACATATTCCGTCCGAAAACCGGATGTGCATGTTCAATCTATCTCGGGCGGCCCGCGGGCGGAAAAACCACCGGGCGGAAAACCCTTGCAGTGGGGACTGCTGCACGTGTTTTCCATAGAGTCCCATTGTGCTCGTTTGCGGACAGTTTTTCAGACGGTCTGAAAAACTGCAAACCGTCTGAAAAAACGGCCGAAAACCCATGCCGTGGGGACATGCCCTAATGTTCTTTTAAACCATTGCAGAGGCAGGACATGTCCTCACTATGGTTATATAGGCTATTTGTCAATTAACCCATAAGGCTTCTTCTACTGGCGTGTATTTTGTATTTAAGTGAAGAACAGTAGTGAGTCTAAAACAATAAAGGGGTACATACATTTCCATTATATTTCTTTGCCTATGTTTCTCTCCTATTTTTCACTTAAGACTAAGTAATTAGGTCCAAATAAAGCTGTATTTCCCTGGACTTTTGGCCTCTATTATTTTATCAATGCCTCTATGAATGGCTCCTGGACAATCTGCTGCAATATGAGAAAAGCTAAGAAATACTGGGTAAAAATGTTTATAGTTATGATAGGTAGGCAGGTACATAAGGCCAGTTATGATAGGTGGGAAAGTATATAGGGCCAGTTATGATAGGTTGGCAGCTATATAGGGCCAGTTATGATAGGTAGGCAGGTATATAGGGCCAGTTATGATAGCTCGGTAGGTATATAGGACCAGTTATGATAGGTAGGCAGGTATATAGAGACAGTTGTGACAGGTAGGAAGTTATACAGGGACAGTTACAGCAGGTAGGCAGGTATATATGGCCAGTTATGATAGGTAGGAAGGCATATAGGGACAGTTATAGGTAGGAAGGTATATAGGGCCAGTTATGAAAGGTAGGCAGGTATATGGGACCAGTAGGTATTCCCCTCCATTAAAAAAAAATAAAATAAAAATAATACCTCAGCACCTCGCTGTTTCCCCACCGAACACTTATCTTCCGGAGCAGGGCATAGGCTTAGCGCCTAGTACAGGCAGCGGCGTGATGACATTATTATGTCACAACGCTACCTTCAGTTGGCCAGGTGGCCGGTATCAGTGTATACTAGCTGTTTT
Organism: Phyllomedusa bahiana; assembly: GCA_025379985.1. NCBI lineage: Eukaryota > Metazoa > Chordata > Amphibia > Anura > Hylidae > Phyllomedusa > Phyllomedusa bahiana. The sequence continues at coordinate 54,128 of JAODAL010016559.1, read as the reverse complement.
GCCTCAGCCACTGCCTGCACCGTGTAGGCGGCGGCTGTGAATGCTGTACCGCTAGGTCACAACTGCAACCTCTGCAATCCCTGTAGTTACGCCACTATCTCTAGCTTAAAGGTGCAGACTGTGGCAATATGCATCTGTTAAGGGATTTGTTACAACTCTAGATCAACTAGGGAAAAGGTTTGTCAAAGTTGTTTGTAGAATATAACCCAGAATTCTACACCTGGGTAACATCCTAGGATCTGCTCTTTAATTTGAGGAGACTGGAAAAATCCCTCTTTGAACCCTTGTATAGTATTTCTTTACAGTTTTTGTCTTGAAAAGTGACTTTTCTCATAGCCATTAACTCGAATAATACATTACAGCCTGTGTCAGTGTGACTCAGGCAGCAGTCAGGGCAACACACAGTGCATCCTGATCACAGGCTTGTTATCCAGACAGCCCTGGGTAAATATTCTCCAGGCTCCATTGGGTCACCAGGAGTCATGGGGACCCGATAGAGCAGAGGGATCCCCTTTGATTATGCTGCAGTCCCGGACTGCGGTAATAAAAGGGTTAAACGCTCCAACTCTGAGGCTTCCTCCAGTCTCTGGCATTGATAGATACTGTTCTAGGAACAGAGCTGTTCTTAATAGCTCTGTTCCTAGCGCAATTGTGGCTTTGGGAGCCTCGAAACCCCTCTTTCTGCAGCAATGTCTTTTGGTCGTTAAGGGGTTAAACAGTCTGTTTACAGAGATGATTATGCAGATTTTGGACTAGCTTTACAATATTCATTGACATGATCTTATCTTTTCTACTCTATTTACTGTAAATACTGAGACATTTTAAGAATTTGGACAAATACAGACTTGATAATATAACCATTTATGTTAATTTTTAGTGTTTTTTTATTATGACAATTGGAAGAAAAGAGGCTTTAACATTTTTATTAGTATTTTTAAAATTGTTATGAAGCTTTTGTTATACTTGTTTTAAGTTCAACTATGGGACTTAAACACCAAAGTTACAAACACTAAAAAAATACAATGTAATATTTTTACATTGCATTGCATTATGCTAAAACTACAATCCTATTATGACCTTCTGGTAGAGTGTTATAGGAGTACCAGCATAGCAAACCTGAAGGCCTTCACTGGGCCTTAAGTGTCATCTGCTTGACATTGCCCATTTGCATGATTGTAGTGGTAAGGGGTCATCAGACAGAGCCTCCCATCCATCAGTTTATATGTTGTGTTCACTATTCACAGCAGCATTTAAAAGGCTACCTTACCTGGGTTGGAGCTATATATAGCTGAACCTTATTTCATAGACTGATGACATACTGATGGAATACAGTATAATTATGGATAAAATATTGATTCATCAATATTTTCATTGCTCTTCATGAGCTTTATTGGGAATTTTGTTCTGCAGAACGGATAAACATAGTATATGCTGCATTTTTAAAATACATGAGTATTTTATATTTCCATGAAGTGGACTCACAGATTAACCCATCCTGACACTTGACATTATCCATATTTAAACTGTATTCCATCAGTATGTCATCAGTCTTTCATCTGTATTGAATATATTTTTCTAAGTGGCTCTCTAATTTTCTTAGCTCCCTCTTAAAGGGGTTGTCTCACTACAAGGATTGCTTTTTATGTTAAAGATCTTGCAAAAACAAGTCACTTTGCAATATGTGTCCATTAACAATGTCCTACCTATTCCTAGATATCCCCTCTTGTATGGGCTGCATCAGCTCCTCAGGTCGCTATAGCTACAGACCTATTTGATCTTCCCTGATAGGCTGCCAGCATTGGTTGCTATAGCTACAGACTTGGCTTCTACTGCAGCCTAGTAGAAGCCAGTGAACACGCCCCTGAATTCAAAGTGAAACCAAGAAAACAGGACTGAGGTAAGAGGAATCAATGTAGTGAGACAACCCCTTTAAGACAGCCCGTCAGTTACTGATCAGTATTGATGCAGTGCTGATTACATACTGATGCGATATGTTCAGTAATACAGCCATACTGTCGATCCATGTCAAGATGTGTACCTATATGCTTGTGTGCAACCTGCCTATGGTTGAAAAAAAGTCAGCAAGTTTAAACTACAGCGGAAGAGACAGAGATAGGTTTATAAGAAAAACAGTCTTTTCTAATTTTACCAATACCAGTAAAAGAAAACCTCCACAGAACAGCAACTGATCTCCAGAAATCTATTTCATATAACTTTCAGATATTATATATTTTAAGAAAAACATACAGTCATGGTCTACACAAGACATGTTTACAGCTTCCCTATTATTTCAAGACTAAGAGCTTGTTCACTTCATGTTACTAGCGCTTTTTAGATCCATCTTGGGGACCAACAGGATGGACCCAGAGATAGATCTAAACAATTAGCAGTGAGATTATCACTGCAGGCTATGAGGAACACGCAGCGGTGTTCACATGAGAGATCGCCGCTGCGTGTTCCCCTCCTGCCTATCAGCCCCGTCTTTGAGAGAATTGCATGTCAATTCTTTCAAAGACGGACCCGAGCTGCGCTATGGAAACACGCTGCGGCGATCTCTCATGTGAACGCTGCTGCGTGTTCCTCATAGACCGCAGTGATAATCTCACTGCTAATTGTTTAGATCTTTCTCTAGGTCCTTCCTGTCGGTCCCCGAGACGGATCTAAAAAGCGAATGTAACACAGAGTTAAAACGCCGTGTGAACAAGCCCTAAGGGTGACATGTGTGAACGGGACTGCGCCAGTATTCTGGTTTAATTTGTGCCACAAAGCTGTTGTAGCCCTGTTCTATAGATGTATGAACGGACCCACTCCAATCTTTGGCGCAAGCAGCGCCGTCCCCAACAGTTTGTAATGCACCAAAGATTCGAGGTGTTTTGGGGGCTTGTCGCTCTATATTCGTAGAATTAGGCACATTTATGAATGTTTGACGCCAAACCTAAGCCTATAACTGTTAGAACAGCTAGACCAGGTTAAAGGTGGTCTGTCGGAGTCTGAGTTGTCGTAGTGGAACTACAATGCGCCTGTATGTATGATGCATTCTACATTGTTTTAAAGCTATTTAGAACTGGCCCGTCAGCAGCAAAATTCATACATGTCGCACTAAGGGCCACATGTATTAAAACTGTCTAGGTCTAAATCTCACTTTGTTGACCATAGCAACCAATCAGAGCGCCCCTTTCATTTCATATAGTGCTCTGGAAAAATGAGGGGCACTCTGATTGGTTGCTATGGGCAACAAAGTGAATTTTAGGCCTAGACAGTTTTCATACATGTGGCCCTATGTGCGTAAAAGCTACAACTAAGTACACATGAGTTCATTTTTAGGAGGCTCCTAGAAACCCTATAACTAAAATTAAATAACTCCTTAACGCTCTAAGACATATATACCCAACATGTATGGGTACTTCTTATTTCTCTATAATAGATATACACTACTCACAAAAAAGTTAGGGATATTTGGCTTTTGCTGGAAATTTAGGATGAACATAACATTTCTTGAAAAATAATTTTAAATTAACTAAATGAGACAATCTCTTAACTTCAGTATACACATGTCCAACTGTTCAATGTTTCAGTACTTTTTGCACAACTTGCTGATCTTTAACAATGGTATTAAGGAAATGATTTACAACATGTGTTTGATCCCTGAATCGCTCCAAAAATTTAGGGGATTAATTTGAGTTGGGATTTAAACAGTCCTCGTCATCATGCTGTTCATATTTTGACATCATGAAACTAAGATAACACCTTAGAACTGATCACAGTACCTCACCATTGCGATACTTAATCCCTTCACGACCCTGGGCGTATGAGTACGTCCCAGGGCCGCTAAGGGGCTTTGCAGGGGGATCGCTCCGCGACCCCCCCGCACAGCCACCGGGTGTTAGCGGCTAATCGCAGCTAACACCCGGCAGTAACAGCGCCGGCGGGTGGCTCCGCCCGCTGGTGCTGTTTTACCCATCAGACACCGCGGCAAAGATGGCTGCGGCGTCTGAATGAACGCCGATCGGTGCCGCGCACCAATCGGTACGGTCATCGGCAGGCTGCGCCGATCTGATGACCGGGCATGGTGGTGGGGAGCCTTGTGAAGGCTCCCGTCACTTACCCTGGCGGTTTCCCCACTTCCGTCCGCAGACAGAATGTGGGGAAACCGCCATCTTTCTACACCCTAATGCATTGCCTATGCAATGCATTAGGTTGTATTAACAATCGCGCCCCCTAGTTGTCAAGCACCATAGGGGGACTAAATGTTACAGTAAAAAAAAAAAAAATAAATAAAGTTTTAAAGTACAAAAAAAAAAAAAGTATTAAAAGTTTAAATCACCCCCCTTTCACCATTTTACAAATAAAATCATTAAAATAATAAAAAAAGTTACACATATTTGGTATTGCCAGGTCCGAAATAGTCTGATCTATAAAAATATAACATAATTTATCCTGTACGCTGAACACCGTAGAAGAAAAAAAATTTCAAATGCCAAAATTGCGTTTTTTGGTCATTTTACATCACTCAAAAAATAGAATAAAAATGATCAAAAAAGTCACATGCATTCCAAACTACTAGCGATAAAAAGTACACTTCAGCCCGCAAAAAATGCACCCTCACTGACGTCCGTAGGTGTTAGTACAAAAAAGTTATTGGTCGCACAAACTGGCGCCGTGGCGCAAATGTCAAAAATAGAAAATGTTTGGAATTTTTTTACGGTACCAAAACATAACGGAAACCCTACATGTTTGGTATTGCTAGATGCGTAACAACCTGTAGAATACTGCTAACACATTATATTTACTGAAGATTGAACGCCGTAAAAGCAAATCACCCAGAAACATGACGAAAATAATTTTTTTTTCACAATTTTTCCCACTTGGAATTTTTTTGCGGTTTCCCAGTATATTCTATAGTACATTGAATAACACCATTAGAAAGTACATCTTGTCCCGCAAAATAAAAGCCCTCATGTGTCTATGTAGGTGGAAAAATAAAAAAGTTATGGCTTTCAGAAGGCGAGAAGGGAAAAACGAACGTGTCACAAAAAAAAAAACCCGGTCCTGGAGGGGTTAAAGAAGGATGCACTTAGACGGAAGTGGCCACCGAGCTTAGCATGTCATACAGTGTTATCAGCACGTTGTAACAGAGATACAGAGAGACTGAAAGAGTCACAGAAAGGCAAAGAAGCGGACATCCTTAGGCTACTTCACACACTGCGTCATTGTAAACAATTCCCTGCGGAACTGGATGATGAATGCCACACAACTCCAGGTATGTTTAAGGGAGGTGAGAGGCAACCAATTGTCACATCAGACCGTTTGCAACTGTTTACATCAGCATGGTCTGCATGCTCAAAGACCTGACGACATCACCAGGTACAGGCATTATCGTCTTGCAAGGGACCACTGGTTCTCAGTGCTGCTCATTGATTCACTCTGAGCAGAAATGATGGCCGTCAATGATCAATGAAGATGTGAAGGAGAGCGCTCATCAGCCAGGTCGGGTCCCAATCAGGTTCCCTTGCCACTCATCTAGCACACAGACCACACTGATGTCAACAGTTATGAATGGTCTGACATAACATCGGGGAGCCTTTCACCTTCCTTAAACATGTTTGGAGTTTTGTGGCATTCATGATCCAGTTCCATGGGGCATTGATTACAATAAAGCACTCATCAATTTGTCACGTAGCCAAAGAACAGCCACTTCTTTGCCTTTGTGACTCTCCCAGCCTCTCTGTTGCAACCTGTAGATGACAATCTGTGACACTTTAACTTCCGTCTGAAAGAATCCTGCTTGAAACCTCAGAATAGTGAGGTACTGTTGATCGATTGTAAAGTGTTGTCTTGGTCTCATGATGTAAGAACAGCATAATGAGGAGGGCTGTTTAAATCCCTATTCAAATTGATACACTAAATTTATTGGGTGATTCAGGGATCAAACACCTGCTGTAAATTTTGCCACTAAGCTCCCTGCTAGAGATCAGCAAGTTGTGCAAAATCTACTGAAATATTGAACAGTTGTCTGTGTGCTTTGTAAAGACATGATCTCATTTACCTCATTTAAAATTTTTTCAAGAAATGTTATATTCATTCTGACATTTCAACCAAAAGGCAAATATCCCTAACTTTTGTGAGTAGTTTATATGTCATAGTGATTCCAATGGTACTACTAATGTTGGGGTTCCGGGGTACACCGCATGACTACTGCTGTCCAAATTGAACACTGAGTGCCAGCATGAAGAAATGACACCAAAACACAGAGAGCTGGTATGAGTTCCTTCTCAATGTAAAGCAGGCCCAGAATCAATGACTTTATTACAATACAATGGATTTCTACAAGCTGCCTTCAGGGCGTGGTTAAGTTCCTTTGTTTCTTGCAGTCTTCAGGAATGTGGCACTAGTTGATTGGTTCTCCAGATATGGTCATGGTTTCCACCCAGTTCCATGCTGGCACATAGTGGGGAGTGGTCCAGGAAACGGGCGCCATCTTGGAGTATCTGTGCTGTTCAGCTAAGCTTATATGTGTAATAATGTTTTTGCACCACAAACTTCATTACAAAAGCATTAGAAAAATATATGTTTCCCCTCAAAATCCCCCCTAAAACATTATTACACTCTGACCCTGAGTTTGTTTCACATTGTTTCTTCCCCTAATCTAAAATCACCTGTGCCTGCCAAAGCTGGGGGGGGGGGGGGGGAAGTGATGTGGATGCTTCACCAGGTTTGAGATGAGCCACTCCTATGGGAGTGAACCCCCTTTGTAGTTGGGCTTTCCCAGCCCTGACAGGCCCCTACTCTTTCCTTTCTAATCATCTGGATCCTAATCTTGGTCACGCCCTTTAAATTCATTGTTGCTAAGTGCAGAAAACAACATTGGCCACGGTTATAGGCTGAAAACAAAAATTAAAAAAAAATTTAAAAGTCGTTCTCCTCTTCTTAAATCTTCTTTAGACTGTAACACAACATGCGTATAATGCAGGATAGTGCAGGGGTTTATTGTGCCCTTCACTACCTGGATGATAAAACACAAGCTTGTCTCCATCTTGGTGATGATAGGATTTGGGAAGGAGTGCAGACATCAGATCCCCTTGGCTGTATCAATGCTGGTGCAAACGGGGCGGTCAGTGATCAGTGCTTGGTGCAGACATGGCAATCAACACTGGCGCAGACGTGGATCAACACTGGCGCAGACATGGCGGTCAATACTGGCGTAGACATGGCGATTTGTGCAGACATGGCGATCAACACTGGCGCAGACATGGCGATCAACACTGGTCTCTTTTGCGATATCTTTTGTTGTCTGTGGCAGCTCCTGGCACCTTTGTAATCTCCCATCAGTCTTCGGGCTCCTGGCCCCTTGGCAATCTGTGTGAAGATGAACCTTAAAAAACAAACTTGAATCCTTGTGGGTAATCGCACAACAATGACTCCATTCATTTCAATTGTCCTGTGCTGTGCGGGGGTGGGGTGAACATGGCACTCTGTTTAATCTCAATCACATATACTCAGTCACATAAGAGCAGTAGAATAATCTGCTCTCCTCCAGTTTGATCTTCAAAACCCCTGCAGTGAATGAATGTCCAGTAATAAAAATTAAAAATAATAATAATAAAAAAAAGATACTCTGCCCGTATTGGCCTTTGAAGCTTTCTGACACAGCAAGAATGTACTTCAGAATAATAAAACTTCTCATCACATGACAATCTAACTACTATGTAAATATGATTCCTATAAAACGCATATAATTAATATCAACATAAAAACACAAAGAACAAAACAAATCATATCATCCTTCTCACTCTATAGCGCGCAACATATCAAACCATTCTCATCAGTAAATTTTCAACAGCTCTACTCATTTTTTTTATTTGTGTGATAAAAAACAAATATAAATATAATATTTTTTAATCATATATATATATATATATTTCACATAATTCATGATTTTCTTTCAACATTAACATATTATCTGTAGTGTTGAGCGATTGCATTGGCTATCGAGATCGATCGATAGTCGATAGTCGGCCGCGATCGATAAGGTTTATCGATAGTGAGCATCGATTATGAGCGAATTACCTTAAAGTCTATGGAGAGCAACAACACCTTCATTATTACACCCAAACAAGGCTGGGGGAAGCTGAAATTAACATCCACAACAGTCAAATGGATACGTGCTACATCTTAGGCAACACACTTAGGTTATAAAAGTCACAGAAAAAAAGTCACAGACCATTCACTTATCCCTGTCATTTAACCAAGCCTGACCCTTAAACCTGCATCACCCACAAATTTAAAAATTTGCCAAAAGGGCAGTAAAATTTGAACCAATCATTTTTACTTGAACTGGACATTGAATATCCCTGTCCTGGAACGCAGCAGAGCCCCAAACCTGCATGACCCCAGATTTAAAAAGTGCCGCAAAAAGGAGTCTTTCAACACCATTTTAGTTGAACTGGACACTAACTATATCTGTCCTGTACCGCAAAAAGACCATTAAACCTGTTCTGACCCACAGTTTAAAAAGTGCCAGAAAAAGGAGTCTTTCAACCACCATTTAGTTGAACTGGACATATACTTCCCTTCCTGGGCCACAGTATGCCATTAAACCTGTCTGACCCCCAGATTACAAAGTGCCGGAAAAAGGAGTCCACCACATTTTAGTTGAACTGGACATTGACTAGAACTGTCCTGTGCCACAGCATAAACCCGGGGCCGGAGTTACAGTGGGTGCGGTAAGAGCCCAGGCTGGCGTCCGTCATCTATTAAAAACCGCAGGAAATGGTGCGGAACCAATTGGGGGAAGCTTCCACCTTTGTAAAAAAACCGGGGTAGGTTAACGCCTTCCTGTTTTTTAACACCCCAGTGCCCTTTTGCTTGGCATTCTTTTTCTCTTTATTACTCAACGTGCTGGAGGAAATTGTCTCTGTACTTTGTTCTCTGTCCGTGCTCCATACTCCATGTCCTCTGAATAACTACATCTGGTCAAGTTTTCCTGTACCTCCCTTGTACAATTAAAGGAATTTTTTTTTTTTACCAGCATTTTGTAACATGAAATTTTTAGTGTTTAATTCTAGAAAACACATTTTTAAAATAGGATGGAATCCCACCATGTCTTGTTTCTCTTTTTTCATTGTATTAAATGGGTTTGTCTCAATACAGGGATTGATACTATTTAAAGATCTTGCAAAAAAAGTCATTTTGCAATTGTGTCCATTTAACAGTGTCCTACCTATTCCTGTTTCTGACAGCCCCCATAACCCTTGAGCCACTCTTGACAATTGTGAAGAACAATGTCTGTTAAAAACAACATTTTTTAGAATAGGAAATGAAGTATAGCAGCAAGTCACAGCAAAATGCCCCCAAAAATACAAAGAATGACCCTAGAGCCACGGTGGTCAAATGAGAAGAACAAATGTCTGTAAGAAACAACATTTTTTGGGAATGGGAACCTGTAGTATAGCTGCATGTCACAGCAAAATGCCCCAAAAATTCAAAGCATGACCCTTGAGCCACTTGGACAATTGTGAAGAACAAATGTCCTGTAGAAACAACTTTTTTTTAAAATAGAACCTGTAGTAAAAGCTGCATGTCACAGCAAAATTGCCCCAAAAATTCAAAGAAAGACCCTTGAGCCACTTTGGGACAATTGTGAAGAAAAAAATGTCTGTTAGAAACAACATTTTTTAGAATAGAACCTGTAGTATAGCTGAAATGTCACAGCAAAATGCCCCCAAAAATTAAAAACAGACCCTTGAGCCACTTTTGACAATTGTGAAGAACAAATGTTTTTAGAAACAACTTTTTTTTTAGAATAGGACCTGTATATTGCTGCATGTCACAGCAAAATGCCCCCAAAAATTCAAAGCATGACCCTTGAGCCACTTTGGTCAATTGTGAAGAAAAAATGTCTGTTAGAAACAACATTTTTTTTATAATAGGACCTGTAGTATTGCTGCATTTCAAAGCAGCATGACCCAAAAAATTATAAAAATGACTTCTCGGCCACTGTTAAAAAATTGTGAGGGAGAAATGCCACTTAGAAGCCACATTTCTGTTCCAAAGGACCATGATTATTGCTTTATCTCAAAGCTACATGACCCCAAAAAATTATAAATATGACTTCTCAGCCACTTTTAAAAATTGTGAGGGAGAAATGCCACTTAGAAGCCCCATTTCTGTTCCAAAGGACCATGATTATTGCTGAAATCTCACAGCTACATGACCCCAAAAAAAAATTAAAATATGACTTCTTAGCCACTTAAAAATTGTGATGGAGAAAATGCCACTTAGAAGCCACATTTCTGTTCCAAAGGACCATAATTATAGCTGTATCTCAAACAGCAACAGACCTCAAAACCATTTGACAATGCGAAAACCTCTTAAGATAAAGGGGAGTAAATGGAATAGGGTTTTTGTCATGAAACCTTGCTGTCTTTTACAGTCCCCTCACAGCAAAAGAGAATAAAAAGGAAAAGAGAATAAAAATTGCAGTAAGAAATGATATTTTTAAAAAAAAAGTTTTAAAGAGGACCATTTCTGTTTGAAAAGGAATGTGAAGTAAAACCGGCAACTAATCGGTGACCTCGGCAAATGGGGCCACAACATCATCAGAGATCCATGCCTGTTTTATCTTGATAAAAGTCAAACATCCACATTATCTGGGGAAACCCGGGAATGCGTTTGTCTGTAAATGACTCCTCCCGCTGTGCTGAAGGTCCGCTCAGATATGACCGGGCTGCTGGGCGGGAAACACCTCTATGCGTGAGAGCCAGCTCGGGCCATTCGTCCATTTTGGATACCCAGAAGTCTTTTGGGGTTTCCGGAACACATGCAAAAACATCGGTGTTTGAGACTCAGATAGTCGTGCACCATGATCTTAAGCTGATCTCTGTGTGTTGGATGTTCCCCTGCATTGCATGCTTGGTGAGGTGGTAAAAAAAGATTGCCAAGGTCACCCATTAGGCTTCCGCCACCTTGCCCTGTGCTGCCCGCTACGCCTACTTGGCACTCTACTGCTGTCACGTCGCGGGAGGGTTGTTCCACAGTGACATTTGGGGAACGTGAAGCAGACGCAACAGATGTCTTCAGTTGATCAATCAGCAAGGTCTCCAATTCCTCATTTTACCCCTCTATTTGGGTGGGTGAAGGAAAGTGCTGAGTTTTGTTTTGTCCCGGGGATCCAGGAGGGTGGCCACCCAGAAACCCTGTTTGTTCTTTTTGATGGCCTTAATGCGAGGATCATTTTGGGAGGAAATGAGCATCCAAGCACTCATTTTAGAGATGGAGCCTTGTTTTCCCAAGCCTCGGGGTCGAGGGCACTAGCAAACTAAACTTCCTCATCTTCCTCCTCCGCCTCAAATTCGCGCCAACCTCTTTCCAAGGCAGGGGACGTCGTAACATCAGTTTCTAGGAATACCTCCCTCCCCCTTTTTCCTCCTCCCGCTGCCTCCGGCACAGTTTTCAACACAGCCCTGACTTGCCTGAGATGATGCACCCTGAGAGCTAAATGCCCACCTTGCACTAGCTCGGGAAACCCCGAACCACGCCTAATGAAACCCGATGAAATTTTGAAACTGTGGGGCCCTTGTGGATTTGAACGGAGAGAAAGGCTCCGTGTCCGCATCTGTGTCCGTCTCCCCCCTCCGTCGCTGGCGGACCTTTTTGTTTCAGAGTGTCCAACGATCGTTCCAGAACTAAGATCACCACAATGCTCATGCTGACAAGGGCATTGTCCGCACTGACCATTTTGGTGGCTTCTTCAAAACTGGCAAGGATGGTGCAGAGCTCTTTCACCTGCCTCCACTCTCGGTGGTTCAACACCCCGAGGGCCGCACCGCTGCTTGTCAGGCCATGTGTCACTTCGGACGGCGTGATGGCATTGCCCGCTGCCACAATCGCTGGAGCATGTGGAGGGTGGAATCCAGGTGTTGCCTCGTCAACAATGAGACGGTTGACGGGAGGCCGAGCTGACGCGCCAACGCAGCCAGGGGGGGACGAAGCAGGGGGCGAACGGCGGAAGTGCGAACTCAGACCTCGAGCCTTCTTCAGCAGGCAGTCCAGACCCGGGGAGCTCTTTAGAAATCTCTGGACGACAAGGTTCATGACATGTGCCAGGCAAGGGATGTGCTCCAGCCTACCGATCTTAAGGGCGGCCAGCAGATTTCTACCGTTATCGCATACCACCTTGCCTGCACCAAGGTTCTTGTCACCACCAGCGCTCGGTTTTCTTGCTTAGAGCCGTCCACAAAACTCCTGACCTGTGTGTGGACGGTCCCCCAAGGCAGATTAATTTCAACACGGGCCCGGTGTCTCTGGGCACGTGATGCCACCAAGGACCTTGGGGAAAGAGCCCTTTCACCATCCCTGCGGTTTTGAAGAGCGTGGGGCCCAAACCTGAGAGCCACCCGTCACCCCCAGAGACATCCACCCAGCTCACCCAGTAGCTGTCACAGAGAAAATAGCGGCCTTGGCCGTGCTTACTAGTCCATGTTCGGTGGTGAGATGGACTTTTCGGACACAGATTTCAGACAACCCCGCTTGAAATTTTAGATGACACGTGGCTGGCCAGGGGAGGGACGGCTTTTCCCGGCAAAGAAATGCCTGCTCGGGATCTGGTATTGGGGGCAGGGGAGGGCCCATGACGTGGCGAACCCATCTGTGTCCACCAGACGGGAAAAGGGAACATTTCCAAGGCCAAAAGCCTGGCAATGCCGACATTCAGGCTTTTGGCTTTGGGAAGGTTTGGGTTAAAGTGTTTTCTTCTGCTCCCAAACCTGGAAACAGAAGGCTGGGTGCTAGACTGGCCGCTGTGCGGGGTGCAGGTCGTCAAACTGGCTGAAGGAGAAGGGGTAGGATGGGTCTCTGGGGGTGCTGGTGGTACTCCGGCGACCGATGGAGGCTGAAGCGGAGGCTGATCCCTGATCATGACTCTAGAACATGGGCAGCTTTAGGAACGCTTGGGGGTGGCGGAGGAGGAGGAGGCGGAGACAGAGGGTGTACAATGGTTGGAGCCCGGCGTCGTCTGGCCTTTTTTGGCCAAATGTTTTCCCTCCATTTCAACTCATGCATTCGCTGCATGTGACTAACATGTTGGTGTGGTTAACCACTTAAGGTTCTTGCCTCTACTTATGCGTTTTTCGGCAAAGGCGGCATATGACATCGCTGGGTGAATCAGAGGCTTGGTCAAAGAAGGGCCCCCGGGTTGAGAGGTCCTGAAACCTTTTTGACGGCGATAAGCGAGGAGCGGGGTTTGCGCTGACCGTGGCTGGCGAATCATATCAGCGGACTTCTGCGACCGCCCTCCTCCCTTTTTGAGGCGGGACCCGTACTGACACTACCCCCCTCGTCTTTCCCCCTCGTCCAGTGATGAAGCGCTCCAAGCAAAATTTAGCTGAAAAGACCACCATGGATCCGCAATGTCGTCATCATCACATCAACACAGGTGACTTGGTCGTCCTGACTTTCTGCATCCAGAAGCTGCGGGGTACAAGCAAGGTCACTGCAAGGCGTTGCCGACCGCCCGGGATTTTTGCCGATTGACCGGGTTCCTTCACCTCCTCTGATGGCATCAGTAACTGGGCGTCAGACAGACTAAATCATCCTCTTGATCTTTAACATGCCATCTGACCACAAAAGCATTTTGTCATCAAAGAGTTACGCAGACAATGGATTATACAAACTGGTGGGTACACGAGTTTACATTTGGGCTTTCTTCATGTTGGACGGATGCTGATGATGCGATGACGAGATTTGTGGCCGTGACTGCGAGGACGAGGAGGTCTGACTGCTAGATGCAGTTTTCATTAACCACTGAAGGACTGATTGGCGACGATGTTCGTTACTTAGATTCACAGGGCCCCCGACCCAGCGATGACAGGCCTGAGGTCCTGCAACTGACGATCCCTGGCATGCGTGTTTTTCGCCAGCACTGGAAGGAGCACCCTTTTCTCGTACCTCTACCTCCATGTCTACCCCCCTCTTTGCTCGCTTTCCACCTGCATTTCGCTCCATGTTCAAAATATAAAAAATTTGAGAAGGTATGGAATAGTTTTTGGAAGTTCTTATTAAAAGACGGCAAATCACAGCTATTCTCAAATCCCTCTAATCAAAACAAAATTGCTGATTCAAATTTAATGCAAGGTGTCTATCAACAAATCGGACTGGCAAAAGTCCCCAAAAAACACGTATCTTTTTATGTTTTGGTATAATAAACGGTATTTTTGCACCTTTCATTCACCTTTGGTGAATATAGAATTGCTGTTTTAAGATTTACGTGGGTGCTGCGTCAATTTAACAATGCTGGGTGTGCCCCCAAAAGTTTTTAAAAAACAAGTTTAAACTGTTTATATGTTTGTCGGGGTAAAAAAAAATAACAATTTTTGGTAATTTTTTGCACCTTTCAATTCACCTGTGGTTTAATATAGAAATGCTGTTTTAAAGATTTACGTGGATGCTGCGTCAATGAACAATGATGGGTGTGCAAAAGTCAAAAAACAAGTAAATGTTATGTTTTTCGTATGATACACGTATTTTTTGCGCCTTTCAATTCACCTTTGGTGAATATAGAATTGCTGTTTTAAGATTTTTCGTGATGCCCGCTCAATGAACAATGCTGGTGTGCAAAAGTCAAAAAACACGTAATTTTATATTTTCGTATGATACACGGGATTTTTGCACCTTTCAATTCACCTGTGGGGAATATAGAATTGCTGTTTTAAGATTTACTGGATGCTGCGTCAATGAACCAACCTGGGTGTGCAAAAGTCAAAAAACAGTAACTGTTATTGTTTTGGTATAATAAACGGTATTTTTGCACCTTTCAATTCACCTGTGGTGAATATAGAATTGCTGTTTTAAAGATTTACGTGGATGCTGCTTTAATGAACCAATGCTGGGTGTGCCCGAAAGTCAATAAACAAAGGGTTAAACTGTTTTGTTATGTTTTCGTAAAGAAATACACAAGTAATTTTTTGCACCTTTCAATTCACCTTTGGGGAATATAGAATTGCTGTTTTAAGATTTACGTGGATGCTGCGTCAATGAACAATGCTGGGTGTGCACAAGGCAAAAACACGTAACTGTTATGTTTTTCGTATGATACACGGGTAATTTTTTGCACCTTTCAATTCACCCTGTGGTGAATATAGAATTGCTGTTTTAAGATTTACGTGGATGCTGCGTCAATGAACAAACCTGGGTGTGCAAAAGTCAAAAAACACGTAACTGTTTTGCACCTAACAAAGAGACCTGCAGTTACTAGAAATGATGTGTATCCAATATAATTTTAGGGGGCCCAATATCCAGGAAATATTTTAATAGCAAACTGTTAATAATAAAGATATTCCACTACAATGTCTACACTAAGTCTTGGTGAACTTTATCCATGTTCTTATAGATAGAACTTGTCTGTGTTCGCAACCGCGGGGGCCCCCCCCCTTGCTTCCCCCTGCCGTAAATTTACAGCGAAAATCTGTTTTAAAATTCTCTAGCTAACTACATAAAATCTTAAATTTCTCAATATAAACTAAATTGGAAGGACACAGCTAATAGTAGAGGTTTCTCTGTGCAAAATAGACTAATTTCCTGATTTTTGGCCACAGGCAGACCAGGTCCTATCCCTATGAGACCTGAGAGACACTGAGGCTAAAACAGAAAACGCTTTCTAGTAAAACGGGGCAGTATTTTTCCCCACCCATCGCAACCATACACATCCCAGCTGACTCGCACACACATCTCACCCTGCTCTTTTCTTAATCTGTTTTGCTGGCCCCAAAAAATTACAGAAGCGCCGAAAAGGCGCATTTTAATAATGATCTCAGATTTTAAACCTTAATTTCGCAGACTGGAAATTTCGATCACCAAAAAAACCTTCCGATTTCAAACTTTGTCGATAAAAAATCGCTCAACACAAATTATCTGCAGGGGCCAACCCTGCCCCCTCAGATCTACTTTCATCTAATCTGACACGAAAAAAACCCCTCAATTCTTTCTATGTCATCAAAAAACAATAAACCCCATACACCTTTAACTTTGTTGAAACAAATTTAATTTAAAACCTAATATCAATAATTAACTTTTGCCTAGTCACCCATTTTCTTAAACTCACTCTTTTTCTGGGATACAGGGTTTTGTGGTTTTAAACTCCCCCTTTGCAAACAATGCAAAGGATTCATGAATAGGGATTTTCAACTAAAAACATTAACAAACACAAACAAGGACAATGACCCAATTCATGCAATTTTGCACATTCTCCTCTCAAAAAGAAAAATTAACTCTTCATAAACTGGAGCTCCAAACAAAAAGGAGAA
The DNA here is from genome assembly GCA_025379985.1 of Phyllomedusa bahiana. Classification (NCBI taxonomy): domain Eukaryota; kingdom Metazoa; phylum Chordata; class Amphibia; order Anura; family Hylidae; genus Phyllomedusa; species Phyllomedusa bahiana. The sequence continues at coordinate 37,830 of JAODAL010016559.1, read as the reverse complement.
AAAAAAACAAAAATATTTTCTAAAAATACGGGCCAGTAGTTTTTCTCGGTTGAAAAAAAAACCTTTACTAAAAATAATAATGGTAGTCTAACCAAAAAAAAAAAAAAAAAAAATAACTCAAAGTTAATTTTATATACCCAGGGGCTTTATTTTTAAAAAGTGATGTCACGAGGTCTTTCATGAGATTCCGATCATAAAATCTTTTCTTTACTCCTAAAATAAACAACATTTAAATCCCATCCCCCAAACAGACTCATAATACCACGGGATTTTTTCTTCATCAATGAAACCCCCCAATTTATAAAGACCTACCTCCAATATTTCTCCCTAAAATAAAGCAAAAGCAAGTCAGTGTATAATACGACAGTAACTTTTCCTATATTCAGTTCTTTAAAAAATAAGCAAAAATGAAAACCCTTTCCCCGTTTCCTGTAACAAAATATCCCGAAATAAAGGAGCTGTAAAACTCATTATTCTCATAAAAGACCATGCACATGCAAATTAAAAAATTATACAATAGATGCAAATTTTAATACAAACAAACTGAATCCTTCCTTGGCCCCTAACAAACCCCGGGCTGACACCCTCTGACACAACTATCTCGCTGCACCTCTTATGAAAGCTTAGGGGGGGAAGGGACGGACAATGACTCACAGGTATAGGAAGTGACGGGATTGGGATTGAGAGGGGTATGGGGGGACAGGGGGCAGGGAAAAATGTTTGGGTACAGGAAGGGAGCAGGATTTGGACTTCCTCTGCCACATGAAACCAAACTCACGGGGGGGCGATTTTGCTGGCCAAAATTTGGGGACACTCCCACATTTAAAATCAGCTCCATTATAAGGGTGGTGGGCATTTTGGCACCTCAATATTTATAACCAAGAATTTTTCCCTTTTCTAATCCCACATTCAGCTCAACCATCCTTCTTTTGATATCTCTTCACTTTCCCTTTTTTCAAACTAATGCATCATCTAAAAACTTGCTTTTTCGTCAAGCCCTCCCTTGTTTTCTTTCACAGCTAAAGCCCACAATTTAGTTGAATCTACCCCTGGTGAAAACCACACATGTTCATTAAATTTTTTTTAAACCTTCTCTACATGGTTTTTTCTTTTCTCTACATGCTTCTTTTCTTTCCCTCCACTAGATCCTGTGGACGATGACCCCATAAAGGCCTTTTTTTCCCCCCATAAACTTAGGAACCTAATCATATCAAAGCTTATTAAACACACTCCTAGCGTAAAACCCCCCTCTCGAGCACCCGGTTTTCTGGAGCCCTTCTGCTAGAAATTTTTTCCCTACCGCAATTGGCTTGTCCTGATCTAGCAGAGTCTTGTCCCAGTCGCAAATGTCAAAATCTCCTCTTGTATCCAATCTCCTAAACTTCCCCATTTTGCAACCAGAAACATGTGTTCATCTAGCTAGAATTTCCTACTCATTTCCTATCTGCAACTGACAGCATCAACCCAATCTAGGTAGGTTTCCATATTAAACCCCATGTTCAGTCCTTGTCCGCAGGATCTACCAACACAGACAGTAGTCAGCAGGCTCGCAGCTGGATCAGGGTTTTTTTGAACAGTACAGCGGGAACGCTCTGCCCGACCAAAACCCCGGCGACCAACAAACACCCCACCCAACCTGGAAACCCTCCAAAAGACAGACAACACAGATTTCAATAAAAAACCCCTAACTTACCGTGTTTTCAAATGGAGGGGATCATCCCCCCGTTTTTGGGCAGTCCAGGGAATCCCGGTGTCACCGGCAGGTCCCCCAAGGAAATGCGTCCCGTCTGGTACTGCCCCCCTTATTGGCCCAAATTTGGGGTTCAGGGGTAAAACCGCAGACACTGCTGTCCAATTTAAACTGATGCCGGCAGAAAAAGACACCAAAACAAGAGAGCTGGTAGGGGTTCCCTTCTATGTAAAGCAGCCCAGAAAATGACTTATTACAAACAATGGATTTTTTTCAAGCGCCTTCCCGGGTGGTTAAGTTCCTTTGTTTCTTCAGTCTTCAGGAAAATTTTCACTATTTATTGGTTCTCCAATATGGGCATGGGTTTCCCCCCTTCCCCTGCTGGGAAAATAGGGGGATTTGGGCCAGGAACGGGGGCCCTCTTGGGGTATCTGTCTGTTCAACCCAAACTTATATGTGTAATAATGTTTTTGCACCCCAAACTTCATTTCAAAAACATTAAAAAATATATGTTTACCCTCACACTGCTGCACCTGTGGAATTATCAGACAAGACCCAGATGATGCACATAACCGGGTTCCTGCTGCAAATGTCGGGATCAAAGAAGACTTGTCTTTTAACTTTTCCACCACCCATAAAAGTAATGAAGGTTCTTCAATACATTATATCTATCCTAAAAAACTTTCCCTACAAAAATCATACTTTTTCCACAAAAACAAATCCCATTCAGTAGGATTACCCAAAAAAAAACAAAAGTGCTGCTCTTTTGGGAAATGTGATAAAAAATAAAAAATTTGTGTACTGCCCGGGGGGCCAAAAAATAGTTTTTAACCTTTAACAAAACTTTCCCATCAAACTATTTCACAAAGCTTGCGCTTTACAGCCGGCTTTAGGCTCCCACTTTATGTGGGTGGTTCTACAGCAATAATTGGCATTTCAGTCCTGCTATTCCTAGCTGAGCCCAACTTTTAACCCAAAACACAAATACAGACCCCTTAAAGATTTTAAAGTTAAAAGAAAAAAAAACCTTCTGCTGATAAACACAGTAGGGTGATTCCCATCCTGGCCAGGGCTGCTAGAGCAGAGAGAGGTGATTGGTAACCTATGGAAGCTTCTGTAAACAGGCAGGATATAAGATATGCTCTAGCTCTAAAAGGAAGCTAAATCAGAACAGCAATGTATTTGGTAATAGTTTTTATTAACCTTTACCTAAATGTTTCAAGCTAATCCATGAGATCTTATTGTATGTATTTATCAAATTACGATTCTATTTACATAGAATAACAGTGAGATGTATAAAATATTTCTGCAAAAATTCACATTTTACATAAACCCCAATTAGCATCTCTGGTTTCCTAAAAAACGGGTTTTTTTTTTTGCTAAGTCTGGGTGGAGTTTTTAAAATGACATTTAAATTATAAAATTTTTTACAATTTTCTTTTTATCACATTTTTTGGGAAGCGTGAAGAACACTTACTTTTATATTCTGAGACACAGAAAAACAAGCCAAATAAGGACACCATGACCTCACTTTTTGTGCCACATAATAGATTTGCATCTTGAAATGTTATATCATTAAATAAAAATGAAACCAAATAAATTATATCAGCAAAGTAAGCAGGCTGTTCTATGTGTTCAATCTAGCCTATACAAAGATACTGAAAATCATTTCATTTTGACCAGTTATCAACAACACACAATCAAATATTTCACAAAATTCAGATATAATAAGATGTATGATACCAAAACTGTTACATACTAGTTACAAAGTAAATAAATACCATAAGAAAATCACTACATGGTATTTTATACAGTATGTATAGAGAAGCTTTCAATCCAATTTTAATAATCAGCTAGATAACTTCATCTTGAGGAATCTAACATGAGTAAGGGTCTCATTGAACCACAAGAGTTAGAAACTGTTAATGACAACAGATAAGTGATGGCCATAATTAGGGGATGAAAAATGGGACAAACGTCCAGAGCCCCTATCCCTAATGAGGCCCTTTGGCTCTGTAGGCTGTGTACCTCTTGCTCCTTTCGCTCTCTTCTCTTCCAGAGACTCCCTGAGATCTCAGAGCCGTCTTAACAGCATTTTGGGCCCTTGGGCATAGCATTGCAGTGGGCCCTGCCAAAATACATGACATCACAACAGAGGCCATGCCTCTTACCAGCCCCAAAGCATGCCCATATCATCACACCACCTATGTCAGAACCCACTTATGACAACTCGTAGGCAGTCTGCAGTTTAAAAGGCTAAATAACAGAGCAGGGAGCACATGTCTTCCTGTTCCACCATAGTTCTTAACTGTCTGCACATCCTAAGAAAAGAAAAACAGCTAAATAAGCAGCTGCAACCCTAGGCAACTGCATAGAGTGCCCAATGGAAAAGATGACCCTGCGAGATCTTCCTTAATGATATAATGACAAGGCCTACTGTGAGGGCACAAGAACGAGTCTGTAGGAGTGATGGTGGTATAAATTATAATGGCAAGAGCTGTGTCAATAGACTGATACCTCTCCACTTTACTTCTTTCTAGAGAGCAAAATAGAGGCCAAGGAACCCCATTTTTTCATTTTCTCACACAATAGACATAAAAACCTATGTGGCCCTTTAGACTACAGGTTTTGCACTCCTAAATTCAAATAGACACTAACCATTCAAACAATCTTGCTTATATCACTAGTACAAAAATATATCGTTAGAAGCTACCTAAAGTTTCTGTTATACTGTCCTACAAAAAAATCACTAAAAAGAGAGATGATACCTAGAGGTTCTATTAACAATCACAGAAATCACAGAAACAGCAAAAAACCCTCTTCCTAAAATATAACTTTTATTAAATAAGATTAAAAGCTAAAACTAACTTGAACACCTAATACCTAAATGAGTAAATAACCAACCGTGCAGGTGAATCTATAAAGGGATAAAGATCAAGATACAAAAACAATACAAAAGTATTTAACAGACAGTATCCCTATTAAACCCTTGTACACAAGTGGGAAAATCGGCACGATAAGGGAGGTTCCACCCTTGGTAGGCTAACCTTATTGTGCCCTAAATACACAGTTCAAAGTAACCTGCATAGGTTTCAAAGATGAAAACAGGCTTACAACCTCATTAGTACACCATAATCAAAAAAATTATTTCGATAACCACTCACCAAGATAATACCCTGGAAAAAGAAAAAAACATGCACTTTAAACAAGCATGTAGGATAATTATGCATATGCCCATATCAAGATAGTCATAGAAATTGCATACTGCCCTTAATCAGTGCAATTGGTCCCATCCATTGCCTGACGCGTTTCCCCCTGTACTTCAGGGTTCATCAGGGGTCTACTGGACTCTCATCAATAGGTGGTCCAAAGATACTGGTGTCCAAAGATACATCATTGGTTGATGCATCAATTGATGGGGGATCTGTGGCAGTATCTGTGGCTACCACCCATGGAAAATAATTTCTACGTAAAGCAATTGTCCAAGAGAAGAATATTGCAATAGCGTCTTTGCTTTTTCGGTTTTGTTTTTCTTGGAGTTTACACTGAACAGTTTATTTACATGATATCTATATTCTGTGGGTTAGTAAATATTAAAGGGCCAAAAATACACCACATTATCATATTACTATAATGTTACTGAATAAATCAGTACAACAAGACCAGTGTTACCAATAACAACAATATACAAAGATGAAATAATAATACCTCATATCACTACCATATACTGACTAATACCACCATACTGATACCAATAATATTAACTCCTTTAACGACAGCCCACCGTCTTTTGACGTCGGGCATTTCAGGTTGTTCGTCTGCAGCGACGTCTTTTGGAGTTTGCGGTGCCTGGCGCCGCAGCAACGCTAAGATCGGGGCTGTACTACACAGCCCTGATCCCAGCGCAGCTCCTGCAAGCACTGGGGAGTGGGGGAAACCTCCGCTCCCCGGTGCTTTAACCCTTTGATTGCCGCGGATCGTCAATGCAGCGCAATCAAAGGGTTTCCCTGCTCTGTCGAGTGATCGGAACGTCTGGTGACCCGACAGAGTCCGGGGAACGGCTGCACAGTCAGCCCTGGGGATCTAGAGTGGCAACAGGGCTGTCTATGTATGAAGCCAGTGATCAGGCCAGACTATGTGTCACACTGACAAAGATTATAATGTATTAGCATATATAAATATGCTTAAACATTGCTAAGTGTAAAAAAAAAAAAAAAAAAGTAACACAGTTCTCCCTTCATGGGATTTTAAAAAAAAAGTAAAAAGTATAATTAAAATAAATAAATTAATCTAACAAGTTATTAAGTGTGAAATGTGCATGGAGTAAAAAAATGTAAAAACACAAAAAAATTAAAAAAAATGGAAAAACAATTCTGCAATTATTTATAAGTCAACTTAAACTATTCCCCCATAAAGTACAACTCGTCTTGAATAAAACAAGGCCTCATACAAGTGTGTCATTGAAAAAATAAAAAAGTTACAACCGTTCGAACGAAAGGAGGCAAAAACTAAAAAAATGTTCTGGTCATTAACTACTTTTCAGGCGTTCGGCTTAAGGGGTTAATAACAGTATACAAGGACCAATTAATACTGCCACATATCTCTAAAACATATCAACATCATAAAGACACAGAATAAAACCATTGTATTGTTACTGAATACAAACCATTACACTAAGACCACTATATAGTTCCCATGTAGTGGTGGATACCAATTGTGCAATAACATCCAGGGACTTACAGATTACATCTTATATGACTGGAGTCATTCACTTTCCCTTTTCTTCTCTATCTGGTCGACACCACTATAAAAATATCTCCCGGCCATGACTCATCCCTGCAGAATTTGCCACACAAACATCTTAGACTCCTTATTTTTTAAGCTCCTCCGTGCCCAATCCTCACCTCTGTACAAACTCCTATTCATGGTAATAATGCCCTATTGGTGCCTTTCACAGTAATTGTACCCTGGACAGTGAAAGTTTCTTAAGTTGATTACAGAGCCCCCATTTGTGCCTCCAGTAGGTAGGTACACCCTCATTTTTTGTAGACAGCCCCCCCCCCAAAAAAAAAATAAAAAAAAATAGGTAGATAGATATGTAAATGCTCTTTTTAGGTAGGATAGGCCCTCAAAATCAGAATGTCTCATAAGTAGGTAGATTATTACTATTTAATAGATAAAGTCCTCCTTGGGTATCTAGGTATATGAGCCCTGCATTAGCTATATAGCTATGTAAGCTCCTTTTAGGTAGATAAGCTCTCCATTAGATAGGTAGATAGGCAAAGCTATATAGGTAGGCCCCCATTAGATAGCTATACAGAGCTCTCAGTAAGTAGGTTTATCGATCTCCTTAGTAGGTATGTAAGTATAAAGTTCTCCAAAGATAGATTGGTATAAAGATATGCAGGTATAGTGGCCCCCTTCAGTAAGTATATAGATCCACTCAGTAGGCAATTAAGTATATAGTCTCCCATTAGGTAGCAATATAGGCTTCCTCAGTAGGTAGGTATAGAGCTCCCTCCAGTACGTAACAAAGTATATAGACCCCATTAGGTAGCCCTTCAGTAAATAGGTATATATGGTCCCTCAATAGGTAGGGAGGTATGTAATTCCCCTTTAGGTAAGCTATATAGGCCCTCTCAGTAAGTATATAGATTTCTCAGTAGGCAGGTAAGTATATAGGAACCCCTCAATAGGCAAGTATATAGGGCCTCTCCAGTAGGTAGGTAAGGATATAGCATCCCCCCAGAACTTAGGTATATATGGCCCCCCAGTAAGTAGGTATATAGGGCTTCCCTAGTAGGTAGGTTTATAGGGCCCCAATACTAGGTAGGTAGGTTGGTTGGTATATAGGGCCCCCCAGTATGTATTTAGTTATATAGGACCCCCAGTAGGTAGATATATATAGTCCTCCAGTTGATAGGTATATAAGGCCCTGCTAATAGGTAGGTAAATAGGGCCCCACAGTAGATAGGTATAGATGATATCCCAGTAGACAGGTTGGCATTTAGGATGTCCCGAGTAGGTAGGTCTATATGACCACCCCAGTTGATATGTATATATGGTCCCTCAGTAGATAGGTTGGTATATAGAATGGCCTCGTCAGGTAGTTATATAGGGTCTCCCAGTAAAAGGTTGATATAGAGGGTCCCTATTAAAAATTTAAAAAATTATTCTCATCTCTCTTTGTTCCCCTGCCGAACACTTTTTATTTGAGACTGAAGCCTTCTCCATGACACCACTACCGATGTCTACTGATGCTATAGGTTTTGGGCATCATTACATTGCGGCACCTGTGCCGTAGCATGTAGAGGGCTAAATGTTCGGGTTCAGAGCTGGTGCAATAGTTGCATTACTGGGTCTATGTGACCCAGCTGTGCAGCTGTGTGGTGAATGGGGGCCAGTCACAAGTGCAACCGTTGCTACGCCACTGATCCTCACTAAAACCACAGTTGTGCCTATGACAGCTAAAATCATCCTCTAGATAATCTCCAGCAAAAAAAGTTGTGAGCAGTTTGTCATTTTTTTAAAGTATGCCAGACATGCCATTTTTAATCTTGATATGCAATTAAAAAAATTGTTCTGACTCTGGGACATGTTTTATAGTGCCCTTTAAAATATTTCTATATATAAAACCCACCAGTTTTAAGATGCAGAAAGGCAGTTTCTTAGTTTTTTCTATTATGAAATAAAAGCTCAGGACAAAGATGAAAATACAATTTGATATTTAGAAAGGATCTCTAAAAGATATTTATTATTCAAGCTAGCAATCTAAAGTCATGTAAAAAGAAAAACCCCTTAACACCCCCTTCATTGTAGTCAATGCCTGTTTTTCTCACTTTTTAGTATTTCCTCACCCAATGCAATATTGAACTCATTGTTCTCAGTTTGATCCTATTATGACCATGATATCTTTTAGAAAAAAAATCAGGATAAAAACTGTTCCCAAAACATATTAAACAGTTGGTAAGTGAGATGTAAAAATGATATCCTGTCAGCCAAAGGTTCTAGTAAGAAGCACAATGTATTCTCTCCTGGCAAGAAGCCGAAAACTAAGGATAAAATGAAATGAATGAATTACATTCAAGACACAAGGGGCTCAGATTTTTTGAAGTATATTGCACTGCAGGACACTACTCCAAATGAAGACCATGTTAAAAAAGTCATTTTCTGTATTTTACAAATTGTATGGTAAAGGGAAATTGGAGCAACTTTGCAATACACAACAGCAGTAATTGATTTTTTACTTTTGTTGAACTTTTTTAAGAGAGTCTTAATGCAATAAGGGGATGTTTTAATGCAGGAAAGCCCTACACAATTATTTCTCAACAAGTATCATTCACAGCACTGTTCAGTTTCTTGTGGTACAGTCTTTTGCTTTTTAGTCCATTCCTGATGCGGAGCGAGTCTGACAAATTCTGTTTCCTAGCATTTCGACTACATGTGGATTTCCAAGTACAAAGCCATATTTTCTTTTCTAACAGTTGCAATAAAAAGAAAGTGAATTACCTGGATTTCTTTACCAATTACTAATAAAATGTGCTGTGTTTGTCAGAAGTTGCAATTAAAGAAAAACTCAATGCAACAAAACTAAAAAAGACTAAGGCTCTGTCCACACGACAAACATCTCAAGTAGGAATCCCCATGGATTCCGACTTGAAATACTCATCTTAAACCGAAAGTAAACCATTCCCATTGACATCAATAGAAAATATGCTTTTTAGTTCATGAAACACATATTTTCCATGGTCGGTTTTCAAAACTGATGTGCCACAAAAAAATTAAACATGCTCATACTTTGGTCGTATTAAATGCAGTAAACACATGGAAATGTACTATTGATTTCAATCATGATGGCTAAAAACCTCATGTAAAATGTGCCCAAGACGTTACATCATACATGTCCCCTACATTGTCCAAAACCACATAGCAATGAATGGGACTTGTTAGTGACTGTAAATTGCAAGTGAAAAATCAACCCTATACCCACATGTAAAAAGTTGTAAATACTTTTTAAAATCATTTGGACGACGGGTTTTACTCATATGTGGATAACCATAAACTTTTTCCTTTTCAATTGGGTTTGACCGAAAAACCAATACAAAACCAATAGTGGTAATATGTGTACACGGGCCTCTGAATATATGATTTACAATGCGTTACATTTTGTGACTACAGGAAATGTTTCCTGATGGTTTTTGATTTTCCCCATTTTTTTCTGCACCCCTGCAGATGCCATGAAGACTTTTTCCCGGCCCCCAAATCCCCCTGCGTTTTGGACACGATCCGATTTCCAGAACCCCTCACTGGCCCCCCCCCCTGTACAAATTTCCATGGGGGAGAGTGAGTACGGGCCCATAGCTTAGAGGCCCATCTCCTAGAGGAGGGAGAGGAACAAGGTTAACCCTCCAGTTTGGGCCTGTACGATCAGAATCATGTAACCAGGTAACCCCTTTAGATATTTGGGTGGGCTCCAATGGGGTGGGAAGGCAGTGAAGCCACGGGTAGGTAGGCGGTAATGGGCTAGGTAGTAGGCACATTTTGGTAGGTAGGTTGGTCCTGGGTAGGTAGGCAGTAGTTAGGCTACAATTAGGAAGAGGTCTCAGGTAGGAGGTAAGATAGTAGATAGTTTGACCCTGGGGTAGGAGAGTTGGGCCCCATTAGGTAAGCGCCTCCAGGTAGTAGGTAGGCATAGGGGCCAACGGTAGGTTGGAGGTGCCTCTTTTAGCTAAGAAAAAGGGCTATGGTGGGGATTACATAGGTAATACATAGGTAAATAGGAACAGGACCCCGAAATGGGAGCAGGCTTTAGGTAGGCAAAAGGCCCCACATGGGTAGACAGGAAGGGTTTTAGGTAGGCTTTTGGGGCCCTCGGGGCGTTGCTGGCCCTAAAACAGGGGGGGCGGGGGGCCCTTTGTTTTTTTTTCCCGCCTCATTGTGAATGGGGATTTTTTTTTTTAAAGAAAAAAACCCTTGTGTTCCTGCACAATTTTTTGACTTTCCCACCAGACCCCCTATCCCTAGCAGTCATGTACTAAAAAACACCCAAAGACAAAATTTTTTTTCAGAAATTCTCACCCTTTTTATGACAATTCCCCAAACAGTCACCCAAAAAATACAAAAAACCGGAGAAAATTTCCGGACGAGTGATTGTTACTAAAAAAACCCCCCTACAAAACAAGACCCCAAACTATTACTACTTAAGGCCAAATAAACCCGCCAGACCCCCGCCAACGCGCCCCCCCCAGTACCCTCGCTGTACACAGGCTTGATTACATAACCACCGCCATACAGTGACCCAATGTGGTAACACCGTGTACACGAGCTGAGGCTGTAATTACCCCCTACATGGAAAAATGGGGTTACTAGTTGTATGTAGATCTGCAAAATATAAGTGATTACACTGCAGTTACATTTAGTGATCAGAGATCAAATTTTTGATCACGTCGTTCAAATTTCCCTTTTTTTTCTCCACCTTTTCACCTTTATGCTGATTTCTCCCCCCGGGCCCAAAAATTTTCCCTGAGGATTGGGGCACAAAATCTTAGAATCCTACATTTCCACAACTCCTTAATTTTTGGATAGCATCCCCCCAGTTAGGTATATAGGGGATGAAAAAGATTTGGGGGCCCTAGAGGTAATGGGCCACAGGCAGTATATTTGGGGGGACACAGGAAATATATAGGGGGGCCCCAGGCAGTTTAAAAAGGGGGAAACAGGATATATAGGGGGGCACGGGGGGTTTGGGGGACAGGGAGGTAATAGGGGCACCCAGCTTTTGAAGGGGCCACAGGCAGGTATATGTGGCCAAAGGCAGTATATAGGGGGAAGAGGCAGTTTAAAAGGGGCCACAGGGATAATAGGGGCCCCAAGAAGGTAATAGGGGGATTTAGGGGAGTATTGGGGGCACTGAGGCAGAAAATGGGGGCCCCAAGAAGGGATATAGGGGGACTGAGGCATATATAGGGGGCCCGAGGGGGTAAATTTTGGGGGATGAGGGAGTATATGGGGCCTGAGGCAGTATATGGGGGCCCCAGGGGGGTATATAGGGGGCCCCAAAGGGAGGTATGGGGGGCCCCAGGAGCATTATGGGGCCAAGGGAGCATTATAGGGGCCCCAAGGGAGGGGTATGGGGGCCACGGAGGGATTATAAAGGGACAGGCAGGCATTATAGGGGCACGACGGGGTATGGGGGGCCCCGGCAATAAAGGGGGGGCCCCGGCAGGCATTATAGGGGGTAGGGAGCCAATAAGGGGGATAGGAGGGGGTAGGGGGCCCCAGGCAGGGGGTCTGGGGGGCCCCAGGGAGGGGTTATAAGGGCCACAGGAGTTTAGGGGGACAGAAGGGATAAGGGGCCACTGGCAGATTTGGGGGGCCCCAGGCAGGCATTAAGGGGGGAAAAGCAGCCTTAGTGGGCACAGGAGGGAATGGGGGCCACAGGCAGGGTAGGGGGCCCCCGACATGGTATGGGGGGCCCCGACGTGGGGATGGGGCCAAGACAGGGGTAGGGGGGGACAGGCAGGTGTTTGGAGGCCAAAGAGCATATAGGGGCAAAGGGAGGATAGGGGGGCACAGGGAGGCATTATAGGGGGACAGGCAGGGATGGGGGGCACAGGCACTATAAAAGGGGACACAGGGATAGGGGGGCACAGGCAGGCATTATAGGGGGACAGGAGGTATAGGGGGGACAGGGAGGCATTAAGGGGCCCGGGAGTATATAGGGGGGACTGAGGCAAGTAACGCTTTTAAAAAAAACAACATAAACTCACCCAAATCCCCGGCGAAAAGCGCTCCCTCCCCTTCAGCCCGCCCCTCCGGAGCTCCCCGGGCGCACGGCCTATGACGCGCTGTGCGCCCGAGGAAAGGCAGCGTCGCGATGACATCAATCATCGCGCGCTGCCCCGGTGAACGCACGGGGCCCCGGCGGGGCCTCAGCGTGTGAGGCCCCCGGCCCCCCTGTCGGCCCTGCAGTCACCCGGGGTCCACGATCCCCCGGGGAGCGGGCCCGACACCGTCTGCGGGGCAGGGAGCGTCGCTCATGTCCCCAGAAGCCCCCCAGCTTTTGGTGCGCCCCGGGCGCACATGTATGCAGGGCCAGTCGGGCTCCAGGGCCCCCACGGTGGGCCCCCGGGGGACTCGGGGGAAGGGGGTTTTTATTTGGGCCCCCGCCCCCAATAAAACACCTAACGAGCCCCCGGGGGCCCTATGATTTGGCAGTGTTTAGAAAAACTATAGGGCCCCAAAGGGGGGGCAGTCAAGTTAGGGGGGGCTATAGGGGCCCCTATAGGTAACAGCCAGAATTTGGGGAGGCTTAGGGGCCCCTGTAGGTAGGCAGACGGGGTTTGGTAGGATAGGGGCCCATATAAGTACAGGCATGGTTTACTGCTAAAGGGGTTATTTAAAATAAGGGAGGGTTTAGGGGGGCTATAGGTCCCCATATTGTAGGCAGGAGGGTTAGGGGAGCTATAGGGCCACTATAGTACAGGGAGGGTTTAATAGGGGATAGTGGCCCCTATAGGTACAGGTAGGGTTTAGGGTAGGGGGGTATAGGGGCCCCTATAGGAGGCAGGGTGTTTAGGTAGGGTTTAGGGGCCTATGGTTTGGCGGGAGGGTTTAGGGGGGCTATAGGGCCATATAGGCGGCAGGTTAAAGGGTCCTTGTGTAAAAATAAAGAAAACACTACCAAAAGTCTCTCCCTTCCCCCCGATGCCCCAAAACCCCCCCAGCCCTCTGTGTTTCGCAAGGGGAGCGCGATATTTGACATCATCTGAGCCCCACGTCAGCACGTGGCCGGGGCCTGTAAGCTTAGGGCCCAAGATTTAAAACTTATCAGGGAGTTAGCAAGCAAGCCGGTGGGCCCCCATTCGCAAGGCCCGGGGAAATCTGACTAGCCTCTGAAAAGCTGATGAAAGAGAGCCCAGGCGTTCAGAGGCAGAATGTGCCAGGGTAGAAAATGCACTAGCAGCTGCTATGTTGCTCAGTCCAGGCCCCCTCAGGACCCAGGGACCGTAGCAGCTGATAAGTCTGCTACCCTGGTAGTTACGCCCCTGGATGTACCCCTAAACTGTTGTTCTACTCAAGTTTATTGAGTACTTTAGTGAGTAAACATTGACAGTACGGTGAAAAAAAATTTTTGTTATCTTTAATTCCCCCCAAAACAGTCACCCCCCCAAAATGTTTTTTTCATAGCTGCAAATAAGATTTGCACAGTTTTGAGGAGCAATTTTGTACCTTACCGCTCTACAATATTTCTGGAATGTCTTGCTTGCACAGCCATATCTGGTCATGCCACGGCATCTGAATTAGATTTAGGTCAGGACTTTGACTTGGCCGTTTCAAAACAAAAACCTTTTTTATCCATTCCTCACTTTGATATACTTGTGTGCTTTGGGTAATTTTCTTCTTGCATCATCCAATGTCTCCTTAACAGGTCATGAACCTATTTCAGTTAAAGGGAACCTGTCACATAGGTTATGCCCCCCTTGCTGAGGGCAGCACGAGCTAGTGTCAGACATGCTGTTTCCAGCGCTGTGTCCCTTATTCTGTAAGATGCTGTCGTTTTAGAGAATTTACCCCTCAAATCTTATTCATGAGTAGGTGTTTGCCCCGCCCACCAATGGCTAGCCCCACCCACTGACAGCTATTCACATATTTCTACCTTTTCAAAGTAATAGATTTATCAGTTGAGGTGGGTGGGGCTAGCCTCAGGTGGGTGGGGTTTGAAAAAAACTGAGTCTTTAAATGACTCTTCAAATGACTCTTCTGGCTAGAAAACTGCGGGTTTGAGGGTTAAATGCTCTAAAACTACACCATCTTACAGATTAAGGAACACATGTCAGGGCTAGGCGGTGTTCAGCCTGTAGGGACCAACGTTCTGCAGCAGCTGATCAGCAACCCCACCCTGATAGTCATTCTGCTGGCAGCTGTATGAGTGACAGAGGTTCAGCCACTCCGCACAGGGGGCATGTTGCACCAGCCAATGGGAGGACCCAGAGGCCGCTCCAATCAGCTACAGGGGCGGTATCCGGGAATCACATTTAAACTTCCTGCAGGCTGAGTACTGCTCCTGCAATATTCTCCTGGCTGCCTTAGCTGTGCTTTGTTCATTTGTATGCTTACCTGTGCTTCTGACCTCGATTTGTTTCCTGACCCTGTCTTACGTTCTGAGTTTATACCTCACTCCCGTTTGGCTTTTGACCTCGGCTTGTTTAAGTTTTCTCTTTGGTTCCGATTTGTGGCTTGGCGTTTCTGATTGGTTTGACCCGGACTATTTGACTATTCTTCCTCCTGATGGCCCCAGCACTCTAGCAGCGCAGGGATTGTCGCCCAGTTGGCATATGCCGCTTTGGGCAGCACGTCAAGTAGGCAGGGACAGTGGGCTGGGTTCCAGTCAGAGCTCACTGTACTTCCCTTGACGTGACATTATCGCAGGCCGAAACCGTTACTGCTCTACCCTCACTATGAACCCCATGACAGCTCTGGTAGAGCAGATGCAGGGGCTAACCCAGCTAGTCCAGGATCTGGCGCTGAGGGTACAACAGCAGGAGACTTCCCCGAGTCCAAGTGTCCCCGCACTACCTTCCCCTCCTGTAGAGCCTCCTATCCAGTTACCTGACAGGTTCTCAGGTTACAGAAAGTCCTTTTTGGCATTTAGAGAGGGATGTCGCCTGTATTTTAGGCTCCGCCCACGTACCTCAGGCAATGAGGAGCAAAGAGTGGGAATTGTTATGTCCCTACTTCAGGGTTCCCCCCAGGAGTGGAAATTCTTGTCACCACCTGCTTCGTCAGAACTGTCTTCCATGGACAGGTTCTTTGCCTCTTTAGCCGTACTTTTTTATGACCCTGATAGGGAAGCTGTGGCCGAGGCTCAGCTGACCACCTTGTGGCAGGGTAAAAAGACTGTGGAGGAGTATTGCTCTGAATTTCGGCGCTGGTGTGTTCCGTCTGGGTGGAACGACCCAGCTCTTAGATGTCAATTTAGATTAGGGTTAGCTGACCATGTGAAGGATTTAATGGTGGCTTACCCTACCCCTGGTACTTTAGATGAGGCTATGGCATTAGCCATTCGTCTGGACAAACGTTTTAGGGAGAGACGTTGGGAGAAGGCTACCACCCCGGTGGTTCACTCCATGGTCACCTCTACACCCACGGTTCCCGATATAAACCCAGAGGAGCCAATGCAAGTGGGGGCTTCTTCTGCTACTGCTGCTAGGGACCGTAGGACTTCTCGTCGTATCCAGGGATTATGCTTTTACTGTGGCAAAGATGGACATGTCGCCCGGGAGTGCTCCAAGAGGAAGACAAGGTTGGAAAACTCCAGCCTAAGTGATTTGCAGGAAGGTTACCTAGGCGAGCAGGTATTTCCTATTGTATCCAAAAAGTTGCTGCTCCCAGTTAAGATTTCATACTTGTCGCTGTCTGGTTCTGGGAATGCATTTGTGGATTCTGGATCAGCTTCTAATTTTTTTTATGCGTCTTTCGCCAAACGTCTAGGCCTACCTTGGAGACCGCTATCTGATTCTCTGCGGGTTGTGGCTATTGACTCCACTCCACTAGCTCGGGGCACAATCCAATATTGTACTCCTGAGCTGGAGATGGTGGTAGGGTCCATACATACTGAAAAGTGTATTCC
Source organism: Phyllomedusa bahiana (assembly GCA_025379985.1). Lineage (NCBI taxonomy): Eukaryota > Metazoa > Chordata > Amphibia > Anura > Hylidae > Phyllomedusa > Phyllomedusa bahiana. The sequence continues at coordinate 21,508 of JAODAL010016559.1, read as the reverse complement.
ATTTATCATGGAAGGGCTTCCCACTGAGGGTTTTGGGCTGCCCGGGCTTAAAAAAAACACAACCCGGTGTTTGACTGAATTTCGGTGAATTTAAAAAAAGGGGGGGAAAACTGTGTGTTGCAGATGTCCCCTTGCAAATATAATTACGTATAAATCACCCTAAATATTTTTAATCAAATCTTCATTAATTTATTAGTCAAAACTTTTGGACCTAAAATTCAAAAACATATGCAAAAGAGAAAAAAAAGCAAAAGGCACTTGCGTTTTTTGTACTGCGATCTCCGGGCTGGTTTTCCTCGCTGTCTACAGTCTCCGGGGCGTGGATTTCTTAAAACTAGATAGCAGTCCCTGGCATGGGGATCTTCGGACTCTAAAGACCTTGTTCCATACTTTTGAATGACTCCACGCTGGGGAAAACCCAGGAGAAACTCTTGGCTCAATACTCGCTTAGACTCCCAGCCAGGAATTGCTTTTTAGCCTAAGATCGCCATCCCAGGAGACTGCTATCTATTTGAAAAACTCCACCAGGAGATGCTAGACAGACTCGGATACCCCCACGCCAGGAATCCAGTACAAAACGCAAGGCCTTTGACTTTTCATTCTTTTTTAGCTATTTTTATGCTTTTTTTTGGGTCAAAAAATTTTACATAAAATTAATGAGATTTGTTTAAAAAATATTCAGGGGGGTGTTTATACATATACCTTGCAAGATGTTAGGGCGAATGTGAAGGCGCCCACTTTATCCACTCCAGCACACGCGATATTTAAATTAGAGGTCCTAAATAATTATTCAGAGACAGATGTCTCCCTCCATAGGGGCTTTACTGAGGTGGGGGAGTTCCTTTTTTTCTTTTGTGACTTTGCGAAGTATTTTCCAAAAGAGTGAGAGATACTACTCCCTCATAGATCTTACTACTGGCCATTGACATTTGCCCAAGTGGGGTTTTCCCAAGGGGAGGATAATAATCTTTTGGGTCCAAGAGACTAGCCATAAGCAATAATTGCAGGAACCTTCAAAAGGGGCATATCCGCCCCTTCGGTGTTCCCCATGGGTGCGGGGTTTTTCGTTGTAAAAAAAGGGTTAGATCCCTCCCCCATGATGATTACCGTGAACTGAATAAAATAACAGAAAAAAAATCAATATCCTTTTACCCTTTGACCCCCTGATCTGTTCAAATCAAATCCGGGGACCAAAGGGGTTTTCCAATTTGGGCCCTTAGAGGGGCCTAAACCTCACCCGTATCGAAAAGGGGGATGAGTTGAAAAACGCTTTTTAAACATCCTAAAGGCATTTTTGAGTATCGGTATCCCGTTCGGGTTATGTAATGCTCCCGCAGGTTTTAGAACTGGTTAATGATGTTTTCGTGAATCATTGGTTGTTGTATGGTCTTACCTGAATTACATTTTAATCATTCGGGAATTTTGGTCCTCACTTTAAACACGACGACAGGTATTGAAAACCCTGAAGAAAATATTTGTTTTCAAGCTTAAAAAAGGGGGTTTTTCGGGGTGCAGGAGGTACCTTTACTTTTTTACACCCTGATCCTAACTCTTTTTCGATGGACCCCGGAAAATTCGGGCTTTCTCGATTGGGTCTGCCCTTCATCCCTAAGCCCACGGGGTTTTCCTAGGTTTCTTATTACACTAAATTTATTCGAATTTTTCTGTCTTAGTTCGGCCTTGACGGCAGACTAAAAGAAAGTTTGAAGTTCACTCCTGTGTTGATTAAAGCAGTCATAGCAAACCCTTTGTCATTGGGGTTGTGCTTCCGAGTATGGCGCAGGGGCGGTCTGTCTAGGGGTCCGCTACTATGACTAATCTTCGCCCTTGTGCCTTCTTTTTCCCTTAAATTTTCCTCACTGAAAGGAATTAAAGATGTTGGAAACCGGGAGTTAGGTTTAAATGGGCCTTCGAGGAATGGGCCCCACTTCCTCGAAGGTGCCAAGCATCAAAATCACAGTCCCTTTTGACATAAGAACCTTTAAATTTTTAGAGAGTGCTAAAAGGTTAAAACCATGTCAGGCGCGTTGGGGATTATTTTTTTCACGCTTCAAGTTTTTGGTTTCTTTTCAACCCGGTTTTAAAAAATTTAAGGCTGATCTCTATCAGAAGCTTTTTGCCACCACACACCCGGAGTATCCGGGGATCTTATTGCCCAAGGGACTGTTTCTCAGCTATTTCCCCTGATTTTGCCATGAGATTAAGTCCCACCAGGGGATGAGACCTGCTAATTGTCCCGTTTCGAAGGTCTTTGCCCACTCAGTTCATGTACAAGTATTTAAAAAATTTAATATTCCGTTTATCTGGGGATCCTGGAGGGTCTGGCACAAAAAGGGTTATTTCTCGTATTTACTGGGGGGCCATCATTGCCTCGGATGTTGAGGCCAAGTGGCATCCTGTGATGCCTGCGCTCGGGTAAGGGTTGTTTTTGTGATCCGTTTAAAAGGGTCCGCAAAACGGTCAAACAATTGCAGTGTGATTAAAATTTAGTTTTTAATGGCAAAAGCGCACCTGTTCCCAAGCTCTTCTGCACTGCGCTTTTCGATCCGCTTTAAGAATTTTACGCAAGTAAAAAACCCCTGGAATAATGGAGCCGCTTTTTCACTTGCCAAAAGGCTCCCCATTCCGGGGATGTTCAGCTGCGCTTTTTCATCCTGAAAACGGGGTGCAAAAAATGACTGGGGGGCTGGATGGGGATCGGGGAGAGGTTGCCGGCGGCAGCGGACGCAGGGGACGGCGGGCGAGCGCGAGCGGCGGGAGCGGAGGGGGTGCGGAGGTGTCGGCGGCGGGAGCGGGGGTGTGCGGGGGGGGCGGGGGTGTGCGGCGGCGGGAGCGGGGGTCGGCCGGGGGGGGGGGAGCGGGGGTTAGCGGAGGGACGCAGGTAGCGGCGGGGAAGTGGGGGAGCTTGGGCTGAATAAATGAAGGGGCCTGGGCTGAGATTTTAATAAAAAATATGCAATTTTGCGTTTTGCGGGTCCCCTTTCCGGATGCCTTTTCAAATGCCAAAAAAAAGGATCCGTAAAAAGGATCCAAAAAAGCTGTGTGAACAAGCGCAAAAATTCCCAAACTCTCCTCCTGGTGAACTATGCCCCCCTACCCATACCCACATCCATGGGCCCACATCTCCAGGATTTATGTTGGACTCCCCCTTCGGGGGGCAAAAAGTTTTTTGGGTGGTAGTGGGGCATTTCAGTAAAAAATTTCCATCTTGTTCCTTTAAAGGGGTTATCGCGTCCAAAAAAAATTTTTCTGAACTCTTTTTCAAACACATTGTCAAACTTCTGGTTTACAAGAATATCGTTTCAGACAGAGGGGTTTTTGTTCGCTTCCGATTTTGGGGAGCCCTTTCCAAGGCTCTGGGTTCACCCGGTCCTTCTCCTCTGCCTACATCCAAAACTAATGGGCAACAAAGGATAAATAAAAAAGGGGAAACAAAAACTCTGTTTTATTTTCGGATCGCAGGGAGATTGGGTAAAATACTTTCCCGTTGGTTTTAATTTTCCATGAACAACAGGATAGAGCTCGTCTGGGACCTCACCCATTTTACGTAATTATGGTTTTCACCCAAGCTGCCCCATTTTCCAGTGCTAGTCTGATCACAGTGGGGGGGAGTTATCATTTAAAGATCTGTGCACAGTCGAGTCCAAGTTCAGAAAACTTGGTTCTACCCCGAACATCCAGAAGAAAAATTTGATGACGGGGTCTTTTTCTAGAGGGTTTGCGGGTTTGGGGGAAAAATAGGTTATCCACCGAAATCTGTGATTGAAAGTTCCCTTGATAAAAACCCCCGTGGGGTTTTTGGGCCCTATGTGGGTTCAGGAGGGGGTTAATCCGTGGCATACGTCTCAAAAAATTTCCCTCTTCTCTCCGGGATACATAACGGTTCCATCATGCACTTCTGAAAAGTATATTCAGCTGTACTCCGCCCCCTTTAAACCTCCCCCTCCATTTTTTCAAGAGGGGATTAAAAAGAAGTCGCCTGTATTTTGGATTTTTCGTAAGGTCCAAAGGTACTGCGTACTGGCCATTGGGAAAGGTATGTCCTGAGGAGAGATCATGGGTTCCGGTGAAAATCCATCCTTGATCACCCGGTGAGGGGAAATTTCCCTGAGTCTCACCGGACAAACCCTGACCAGGGGGGTTTTGTGGCCCCCTAAAAGGGGGGGGACTTCGGGCTAGGGGGGCGCTAGTCTGCGGGGGCAATGTTCTTTGCAGTAGCTGATCAGCAAACCCCCCCCTGAAGTCATTCTGCTGGCAGCTCGTGAGTGACAGAGGTTCAGCCACTCCGGACAGGGGGGGGGTCCACCACCAATGGGGGGACCCGGGGGGCCGCCCAATCAGCTACAGGGCGGGATCCGGGAATCACATTTAAAGGGGTTGTCTCGCTAAAATGATTGGGTTTTTAATTAAAAGACTTTAAAAAAAAGCGTTTTTTCAATATATGTTTTTTACAAATGTCCTACGTTTTTTAGCTAGCCCGGTTGTATACTACATAGCTTCTCAAATTTCTATAGCAGGGCCTGTTGACCTTATCTTACTGGGTGTCAGGTCTGTATGACTCATCACCCTTTTAAACAGGTCAAGCAAACCCCTCCCCACAAAAGTTCTGTATGGAGGGAGGGGGGGGAGGACTCCCGGCTTCATGTCCATGCTGCCTGGATTAACCCTGTGGTGCCTGCTTTCCCCCTTTCTCTCTACACAGATAATTGACAGAGTGACCCTGTGTGTTACTATAACATGATGTTTGGGCTGTGGGCTGAACTATAAAAATACTATACAGATCAGGGGGGGCTTGGAACAGTTCATGCCTGCTGTATAGTGACACACCCGAGTAAACACTTTTACAGCTTTTCCCCGTGTCTGTTCTGACAGGGGGCTTTTGTTGTGGGAAATGGATATGTTGCTAACAGAGGGTATAGGGAAAATTCACCCCTCTTTTTGCTATTAGCAATCATAGACCTCTCCACACTCAAAAATTCAGCCCCAATACAGCTGATCTAGATGCCTGCAGAAGATTAGGCAGGGACACACGGGGTTTTTCTCGCAGCAATCCCCCCGCCCCCCCCAAGTTATAGAAGTTACAGAGGGAGCTCCTGGTTTTGGGGGGGGGGGGGAAAAGGGGGGGGAAAAGAGGCAGAAAACTAGCACGCCCCTCAATTCAACTCCCAGCCACAGACAGAGGCTGAAAGCTTTTAATGAGACAACTCCTTTAAAGCCTGTAAGATTCAGAAACTGGTGCGGGTTGATACTGAATGATAAAATTTACCACAGAGAGGAGACTGGGTTCATACAAGTCTTTTAACCATTTTTCTGCCATGAATGGTAAAATGGTAATCCTAATCTACAACCAAAGCATTAGGTTTTAAAATGACTAATTTAAGATATTGCAAGTCTATGGGGCCGGGGAGCGGCGCCCCCGCCGCGCTCCGTTCCCCGCCCCCGTCCCGCCCCTTATTCACGCCGGATTTGCGAGCGCAATCCGGCTCACAAATCCGTCGTGAATAAGCCGTGTGAACACGGCCTTAGTCTGTCAGTGTAAACGCACACACAAGGGGTGCTATCCCCCAATCTGCCATGGACACACAGGTCCCTCTTTACTGTACAACATAGGTCTGACCATAAGGGTACACTACTCCACAGCTCAATTTCACACCCAATTGGGCTACAAATTATGTACAACACATACTCTAAACAGTCCACACACTCAGAACTGCCAATGCTAGCACTACTCGTCCAATATGGGTAATAAAATCCAGTCCGGACACACCATGTACTTGCTGGTTTTAATTTCACTCCAGCAGGCAGATGGGTGACTTGTAACCAACCACTTATACTCTATGGAAATTATATTACTCTTTAGGACAACAAGGCAAAAGTATTAAAGTTTTAGGCTTTAATATATAGATAAAGCAAAGAACAGAAAAAATACTTAAACTGTGCAAAAACAATTACAGAAATAAAAGGGATAATAATACCTAGATTACAGACCTCTGCTGATTGGACTGATGAGAGATCTTGCTGAGGAGCACATCTTGAAGAAGATAGACAGATCCTACAATGATGGTTGTATTGCTAGGGAATTTCTCATTAAGCAATTCTCCAGAGTTGAATTGACAGACAAGAAATTCCCCAAACAGGTAGAGAATAGGCCAAACAAACAGAGACCACTCAAAACTGCTGGGTGCTATCAGACACCTTCTGGGAGGCAGAGCCTAAGAGTATGTTCACACGGCTTATATGGGTGCGCATTTCCCAACGTATTGAGGTTTAAACTCGGCGAAATGCGCGCCGCAATTATGGTAGTCCATAGCTCTCATAGAGAGCTATGGATTACACGTCGCCCCCCGAGTGTACAATATGATCGTATCGTACGCCAGGGGGAGAATTGGCATGTCAATTGTTTGCGGCAATTATGTGACATAAACAATGCATGTCAAAGGGACCAGCGCCCCCATGCTTTAGAATTACGCCCTGATCAGCACAACTCCCAAAACACACGGCGTATTGCGGCGCATATTGTACGCGCCACAATACACCGTGTGAACATAGCCTAAGGGTACATGGAATTCCGGGGAAACAACTTTCTACCTCCTATACTTTAGTATTGTCAGTGCGTAAAACGTCTTAAAAGAACTGACACGTCAATTCTTTGTAGGCGCTTACAGTGCTCGTCGAAAATATTCAAGTAAAATCAGCGTCATCTGTATGACAACACTGATTTTACCCAGGGTATAATGTAAATCTGTTTACCATTGGATTTGAGGCTGATTGTGATGCAGATTTAGCATTGAGTCCACCCTCAGAATCAGCATCCAAATCTCTCGTTGTTCACCAGAGCCTGGCACAAAGCAGGATGGACTTGGCGGCAACAGACCTAGGTTACCTCACCAGAGAGATGTAGGAAAGCAAACACAAATGGGAAGACTCACAGGACAAACGAGGGAACAGGACAAAACACTGAACAAACTAGAGTATCAAACGAGCTGAGGTCAAAACCCAGGCGAGTACGTGATACTAAATCGAGGAGCAGAACTATAACAGAGAAAACAAGCTGGAGTCCAAAACCAGAAAATACTTCAAGAACCGGAGCAGGAAGAGAGTCAGAAAACAGGAAGAGTCACCAGCAAGGAGCTCACAGAAAGACTGGTCTAAATACTTTAGCTTAGCCATTGATAGGGCGCAGGTTCAAAACTCACATTGGTTCCGCTCCAATCTAAGGCTGAGGCTAGGCAACAAACATGAAACATTCTTAAAGGGACAGTCCACTCCTAACATGTATTTCCTGTTTCTGACATCCTTATGCTTGTTGCCCCCATATTTTTAAAGGGAGAGTTAGGCTCCATCAGCCCTTTATTCCTCAGAGGACAAAGATGGATGGCTGATTATATTCAGAGGACACTTTTACAGGATGTGATGAAAACTACTTTAATTTAAAGCATTTGACAAGAACATTTCCTGGTTTATACTGTACTCGTACACCACCTTTAAAAGGGTTGTCTCACTACATTGATTCATCTTACCTCAGTCCTTTTTCTATTAGTTTCATTTTTTAATTCAAGGGGTGTTTACTGGCCTCTTCTGGCCTTCAGTGACATGTCTGTAGCTATAGCAACCAGTGCTGGCAGCCTATCAGGAGAGATAGAACAGGTCTGTAGCTATAGCAACCTGAGGATCTGATGCAGCCCATACAAGAGGGGATATGTAGGAATAGGTAGGGCACTGTTAATAGACACATACTGCAAAGTGACTTGTTTTTGCATCTTTTTTTAGAGGATGGGGATATCTAAGGAAAAGTGTAGGACACTGGTAATGGTTTAGTTTCATAGTTTCGTAAGGCCGAAAAAAGACAAGGCGTCCATCCAGTTAGCCTGTTGTGCTATGTGTTGACCTGATGTGTTAGAAGCCAATTGCCCTCATTTTAGGGAAAAAATTCCTTCCCATACTCAATCTGGCAATCCGAAAAAGCCTGGATCAACGTCCCTCTCCGAATCCTAGACACTTTAAACTTGTTATAATATTTACGCTCCAGAAAATGCATCCAACCATTTTTGATCTCTTATTGAATTCACCATGACAAGTTCCTCTGGCACGTGAATTGCAGGTGATTGGTTTTGCAAGATCTTTAATCTAAAATAGCAGGCAATCATTGTTAGTGAGACAACCCTTTAAAAGTCCTGCAGGCTGAGTACTCACCTGGATATTATCCTGGACTGCCTTTAGCTGTGCTTTTGTTCGTTTGTATAATTACCAGTGCTCTGGACCTCGGCTGTTTCCTGACCCTTATCTTACGTTCTGATTTTGTACCTCGCTCCCGTTTGGCTTTTGACCTCGTCTTGTTTAAGGTTTCTCTTTGGTTCCGATTTGTGGCTTGGCTGTTTGACTATTCTTCCTCCTGATGGCCCCAGCACTCTAGCAGCGCAGGGACTGCCGCCCAGTTGGCATCTGCCGCCATAGGCAGCACGTCAAGTTGGCAGAGGACAGTGAGCTGGGTTCCAGTCAGGGGCTCACTGTAACTTCCTTGACGTTATGAGGGTTAATGCTAATATGTGTACATGTGTGCATCAATAAGCCTAAAGATTGTTTATAAGAAAATTCCAAGCTTTCCCCTTTAAGGGGGGGTGGGGAACCATACAGATATCATATATCCCAATTGTGGACGCATGACTGGTGCAGTATTGAGGCGAATCAAGATACAGCGATTCCTCCACACACATCCTGTCGTCAAGCAACTGAGTTTCGAATACTTTGTCCAAGAAGCATTGCTGATACACCAGAAACTTCATCTGCCTGGGCAAACTACTGTGGAACCAATAAAGAACTTTATGCTCAAAACCCCTACCTACGGACATGTCCCACTGCGCATGCGCCCACGCCCCTTTTTCTACTGCATAAATATGTGTGCTGCGCTGAATAATGTTAGAAGTTAGTGCATGGATATGATTGAACCAGTACAAACGTGTCTGGACTCTTTTCTTTCATGGCCGGCCCGGGAACTCAGACATTGATTTGGAGTACCGGAGAGGGAACATGAGACCCCTTGTCGCTTTACGACCCTGACAATTTTGGCACCCCAGATGGGGCGTGGCTAAGACCAGATTTCCGCCCCCGGAAGAACCCGACGAACGGATCGCGATGTGAAACCGTAACATCAAATCGAGGACTGCAGGTCACGACGGTACACGGTAAGTCTTAGATACATGTCTATGTATTGACTGCCTTGGCCTTTGATGTTTTCGGTTAGTAAATCCGCTGTCCCGATCTGATCTGAGGGTGGTCATAAATAAAGTGAACTGTCATAGTAAAAGGATCTGTATATGTCCACGCCCGAACCCACTGCACTGAGTGACGGCTGGTTTAAGACGGCTGAGTCATTTTGAAGTCATGAGCCTGTTCCCCCGGTATGGTTTGTGTTACAATTGGCTAACTATAGCCCCTGGCGTCAGTCCTGAGAGATAGTAGGGCTCTTCTCTTTGTTATTAGGGACAGGACAAGGTAATCAGGTATGATTAGCAGCCTGCGCGGGTCCGGTGATTAGTAGTTGAAACTCCTAATAGGGGAACTTTGGGAAAATTGGTGAATACGGGAGGGTACTGTCTCATAGTAGGTAATTTTACTGTGAAAGCAAGTGAACGGGACTATTGATTTGGTAGGTTAGGACTTTTATTATTTTGATAGGTGTTTACACGCGCTCTGAGAGGCTGTGACCCAGGCACAAGTGGTGGCCAGACACTTTGTTTAGTATTCCACCAGGGGGAATAGAGAAAGAGGGAAGATATTCTCATGGTTAAATGTTTAAACGAGAACATAAGTTACCAATATGTGCGGAGATGCCAAGGATTAGTTGCTCGGAGAGAGGGAAGAAATATGTAAATCATGCTAGGAAGATGTAAAATCTTTTGGGATTGTCTAGAGAGGGACGGCTCCAACCGTCAAAGTGGCAGGAAATCTAGAAGTGTATCAAGGCCAAGTTGTGTGATAAAGGTTGGTTAGATTTGGCCACAGGCCCATTTGAGAGTTGCGGAGGGGGACTGCAGAAAGAAAGTATGTTAAAGTGAGGGTACTGGAGGTTCTGTGAGCGCTGAAAAGTTGAGACGGTTACATGAAGAGTCCGATGAGATTTGATTCTAAGGATGCCGCCGTGCCTGCGCCACCGCTATATTGGCGCAGTAATGGTGCGGTAGGGTGGACCTGTGATGTATGTGGAGCTCCAAATCCGGACTGGGTGGAAAACTATGTAGAGAAGTTGTCGGCACTGCGAAACGTCCCCTCCGAGGGTGATGCCTGAAACACCCCTGCCCCGGCCCTATATCCTTTGGTCACCTCCCTGGGGCAGTACTATCCAGGGTCACTCGCCCCCACCGCAAGGAGAGTGATCAGGGCAAGGCCTCTACGTCATGGGGCCCGCCCCAGAACACAGGACCGCCATCCTCCGGCCGCAGGGTTATCCTGGGTTCAGGTCGAGGAATGAAGAGGGCCTCATCCCGGGCCATCTCAGCCCAGGGGATGGGATCGAAGGTCGCACGAGATAATCACCTATTACGGTGGACGGGGACTGGATCTCCGCTCAGGGAGTTCAGGGCTGCCAGCCGTGTCACCATAACTCTTCGGACAGGGCGGCATGGCAGTGGGACTGTCGTCCCAAATCAAGGTTCTCTCAAACCCATAGCTTTGGAGGCGGTATTACGTCCCCCAACAAGAAGACAGATACGACAATGGGGAACTTGGGAACCTCGAGTGTCCAGGAATGTTCATATCCCCACCCAAAGTGAACAAAGTTCTGTTCAATGTGGGTCATGGAGACATCCTCACCACAAAGTAGGAAGCAATAGTGAGTCCCAGCAAACACCGCGTTAACCAAGCTGAGGTTTGGGCTGCGAAGCTCATTTGGAAGGCGGGGAAGCCATTCCAGGTGGAATGTGTCCGATTCATACAAATCTAGGGAACCTTCGAACTGGGCTCCGCAGTTGGTTTTACCGAGCTGGGAGTTGCCATTGAAGTCCTTTACACACAGTAGGCCCCGTTTATGACAGAAAGACCCAAGATAAGAATGTTGAGGTCCTTCGATCAGCCATCTGGAATGCCCTTAGCGCGCAGCAGGGTCATCCGATACGACATGCCTGAACGTTCCTCTCATACCTTTGGTTTCAAGCGGTATCATTTGGGTTTACCCTTTATAGTATGTGTACAACTGCATTTTAATGACTATTTATGCCAATATATCACTGAAGACCTGATGTTGTTTTAGAAGTGATAAGATTCGGTGTCCGACAACCCAGGCACCACAGGAATTGTTGGTCCAAAAAGGTAGGGCATTGAAGATTCTTCCAGCGGAAGAAATAACCAACATGCCCTCGTCCTCCACCCTCTGCACCTGGACTGCCAGCCAGTCCTGAAGACTCCCAAAGATCAGAAGCCACCTATACCGGTGATGCCAGAAGGACGGATCCAATATGTTGCCCTTCACACCGGTACAGATAGACTCTTCTGGGTAAACAAATGACCTGTCCCCATGAAGTTTTCCATGCAATTTGTTAGAAGAACTGACACAGAACAGAGATTATGGAGCCAACTGGAAGGATACTAGATACCTTTAATGATGGTCAAAGAATCTGATGAATACCTCCCTACTATCCAGAAATATCTGGATACACGGGAATAGACAATACTCCTTCGAGTATTGGTACCCAAGTATTTGCAGAACAACTTAAAGTGTGGGCCAGAACTGCCTGAGATGATCAAGCTTCCACTCTGCAGGCTGTACAACAAGAAGGCAGGGGAGGCAGTAGACACATTTGCTGCTCGCGTGTTGCAGCAGTACGAAGACTTAAGGATTTTTCCTCAACCCAATCGATACAATGCTCCTTGTTGGTCAGTCTTTGATTGTTGGCCTGGTAGAAGGTCCTTAGAAGTATTGTGCTGCGCACGGACCTGAAGTTTTATACGGCTCAGAGTACATGGAAGTTCTATATGTAGTAACGGGTTTCCAAAAAAAGTGATTGCAATGGACAGGAAAGATAAAAAGAAAAAATTGGACAAAAAAGGTTGTGAAGCCGGTGAGGATTGAGTGTACCCAGCCCACCTGGTACCTCCAGAGCTCCTAATAGAGGCCCCCAACGGAAACCCAAGGGCCAAGAGAACCTCCAGTTTGCTGGCGCTGCATTCAGAGGTCATTTTTTTTAAAAAGTGGATAGCAGGGTCCGATCCCCAAACCTCTTCAGGATATCGAAATGTACAACCGGATGGTCGATACCGCAACCAGGAGGGCCCTCTATGAAGGTTAGGCCAGCCAGTCCCCACGTTCTCTTATGTAGGCGATAACCAGCGTGGTGGCGTTATCACCTTTCCCTGTCGCTGGACAGCCTACAGATTTTCATGGGGGACATGGTGCGGCCACATCTGTGTTTCAGCCAAGTACCTACCTCCTGGGGTCCAGATCTCTCTGACATACTTAGCTGTATTGGGGTAGAGGAGTCGCATTCATAAGTCGCTACTCACCGCTGCCAATTAATGCTGGTCCCTTCCCTGACTTGATTGTTCCGTTTCCTAGTATTTTTTTCCCTATGGGGGAAAAACCCTGCCCTGTGAATATACTTGGAAGCGGACCTATATCTGCATTCATGGGCACTAATACTGCTTTACTCCTGAAGGCATGGATTGGACTGGTTGACCAGGCATCTGAAGATGGGATAGCAGTATCCGCTGTACCTTAAGGCCTTACCTTGAGTTATGATGTCTCTAAGGGGGGGTGTAGCCATGTTCCAAGATTCCATCTACCATTCTAACAACAGCTACCACTGGACTTTATGGTTCTAAGGTTCCTGACGTTGTTTCGACTACTGCTGGTTACCTGCCGTGTCAGTTTGTCTCAAGGAAGGAGCCACTTATCCCGTTTACCACAATACCTTTGAAGTCTGGACAGGAAAGAAGGCCTGAAGACTCAGATCCAGACCTTACTAAATGCTGGTGTCCTAAATATCCTGTATATCCCATGTAACACGCCTCTATATCAGTCGAGAAGAGGAGAAAGAAGGGTGAGCCCAAAAGTACAGGCTAGTGCAAGATTTGCGAGCAGTCAAATGCAGCCACCATATTAGAAACTCAGTGGTCCCCAATCCCGAACACCTTGTTGTCCATGATGCCTACTGCTGCTTCATGCTTACTCAGTTTGTGGATCTTGCTAATGCGTTTCTTCAGCGTCCCTTCTTCATGAAGTCAGCCAATACTGTTTGCCTTCACCTTCAAGGCTCAAGCTCACCAGAAAATCCCAAGGAGCCAGAATAACCAGTCCTAAATCAATTCACTCATGATATGAGGGTTTCTTAATCCATGGTTAGAAGCCCACCGGAGGATGTTACTCTTCTTCAGTATGTGGATGACTTAATTCCTGGGAGGAACCCTGAGGTCGATGTAAGCTGAATCCATTTCCCTTCTCCAACATCTCCACAAACTCATTGCAAGGTGTCTAAAGATAAACTACAGTGGTGTCAAGCAAAGGTTATCTTCCTAGTTCATTGCATTGCCCAAGGAACTAGAACTTTGAACAGAAGACATGTCCTTGCCATCTATCAATCCTCAAGTACCCAGAGAACTCAGACCAACTCCAGTAATTTTTAGGTTCTGTTCACTACTGTAGACAAATGGATTCAGGATGCATCAAGGATATGCAACCGCTCTACGATTGCATTAAACTCCTGAGGCCCAAGTTTAGAAGCTGACCCCAACCCAGCAAATCTACGAACAAGAAAGCTGCTTTGCAGATCTACAGGCTGCTGTCTCAAAAGCTTCCAGCCCTTGCCCTTACAGTACTACACAACCTTTCAACCTATTTGTTTCAGAGTCAGATGGATACGCCTCTGGAATCCTCAATCAAGTACCCATACTGGAAACAACGCCCTTGGATACTATCAGCTCGTTGGATCCAGTTGCTGTACAGCGCCCAAACTGCTGAGGCTGTACATGCCGGCTCAGATTTTACTGGATAAACTGCTGTCATAGTCCTGGGGACCTGATGGTAATTATTCAGGCCACCATGACTTTGCTGCTGTCCTACAGCAGACTTACGAAAGCATATAACTCATCAGCGCCATCTACGCTTACGTGCTCTTTCTGACTGCCCTCCATGTGTCTTTCAATCGGTGCACCGTTCTGAAGAATCCAGCCACTCTTACTTCCACCGATGCAGGGGGGATAAGGATGATGATGTCCAAGGAAGGAAAGATTCATTAGACCATGATTGCCTTGAACTACTGGCAGAAGAATCACATCACAGCTACTGTGGTGACTGAAGAATAATTCACCAAGCGGATCTCAACTTTTGGACAGATGGTTCAAGATATGCTACTTAAGACGGGATTTTCATTACAGGATTTGCAATAACACAGAGAGGAAATCCTTTGTGGCAGAAGCATGCCCCCCCGCAACTTTAGCTCAAATGCAGAACTACAAGCTCTGGAGAGGCCGCAAAATTGCTGAAGGCAAGGACAGCAAATATATGGACTGACTCCAGATATGCTACGGCATTGGCCACGATTTTGGACTAATCTGGGAAGAATAGAGGATTCCATCACAGCCGCAGAACCCCTGTGATGCTTGCAGTGCAAAATCTAGTCCCTGCTTCGCCTTGAATTCTGCCAACCAAGGTAGCAATCCTGATAGTCAAGGGCTTCTTGGTAAAGTTTGAAAAGCAGGGAAAACCAGAGGGAAACCCATACTGTAGACCAAGCAGCGAAGACAGCGGCCCTAGGTGCCCGTGTCATTCCTAGTGTGGGATCAGGAAGCTGCTCCAATTATGGCGATTACCAGAGATCAGAAGAAAGAGGTATATCAAGGATCAGGAAATGACCACACCGGCTGAAGTTGGGAACCAGGAAATGGCAACTCGAGACCGTTGGTGAAGGAACAACCCCTGGCCACTGCCAAGGAAAAACAAACAAGGAAAAGGGAAGGAGGCTACTTGTGCAGGGAAAATTATGGAAGTACATGGGGATCTGTTTGCCTCCTAGGACGAAAGTTCCCTGTATTGCACTGGGCCATGGGCCCATGGGCCACTCACAGAGGAAAGAAACTAGCACTGGCCTTGTGCAGAAGCTGTACTATGCCAGGTATCAGCTCCATGAATTGCAGCCTTCAATCATGCCTGTTCGGTCTGTGCACCTGCAACCCATCTCCTACAGCTCAAGTTCCCATGCATGCACTTGGCGAGCCAGAATACCGTTCCAAAGGATCCAATGTGGACATCCAGATGCCAAAGAGTGGGTAAATAACTGAATATGTCTTAAGTGGCAGTAAACATGTTTTCGGGTATGGCCAGAGCATACCCTGTGACAACATGACCTCCATGTTATGCAAAGAATTTGTATTACTGAAATTGCTTGTCGATTTGGAATCCCTAGGTGATGAGTCAGGACCAGGGTCCAGCATTATCTTCTTCGGTTTTCGAGAGTTATTGGACATGTTAGGGTTAGATTCGGGCCTCCACACGCCGTAC
Source organism: Phyllomedusa bahiana (assembly GCA_025379985.1). Classification (NCBI taxonomy): domain Eukaryota; kingdom Metazoa; phylum Chordata; class Amphibia; order Anura; family Hylidae; genus Phyllomedusa; species Phyllomedusa bahiana. The sequence goes on along the minus strand of JAODAL010016559.1, from coordinate 6,021 downwards.
CATCCCAAGTTCAGCGAAGGTAGTAAGAATGAATGGTACCCTGGAAGAACAAACTCTTGTAATTGACTGTGATTCCCCTTACCGTGGTCAGAAATTCTCCAATTGTCCTCTACCATATCAGACACACTCCACAGGGAAAACATGACCTGACCCCCTTTGAAATTCTGTTTGGTAAACCTCCACCAGTGGAAAAGGGAAGGAGCTACTGTACTGTGATCAGAGAAAAAGGAGTGAGCGAGTGTAATGATAAAAATGTTTCAATTTGTGGATTGTATTGTCTAATGAATTGACTTAATTTGCATGCACAGTTCTGCTTCTCTTCCAGATCCACTGGTGGACTTAGTGCATGATTCAGCCTAGGTGACTGAGTATATGTAAAGAGACATATTAGAAGGAATTGCCCTTGACCCAGATTCGACGGTCCATTCAATGTGGTCCTGGTCACACCCACGGCGGAGAAGTTGGAAGGAAAATCCACCTGATCCACGCCTCTCACTGCAAAGGGACCCCACCAGAGATGATGCTCTTGTTTTTCTTGCGTGTTGTGTGGATTCTGGGAGGGGGAGTAAGAGGGAGCACCTATTTTTTGGGTGGGACCTAAAGCCAAACAGTTCAGACTTTCTCATTACGATTTTTCTGTGATGTTTTGACCCCAGACCCCGGTTTGTTAAAGTGGGTTCCCGATACAATTCAGAGAATGCTTACAACAGAGGGCAATTCTATTTGTGTTGTGGACATCACCCCCGGGAGGAATAAATATGTAGATACTGGTCCGATTTGTGGGGTGAATACAGGTGAAGATTGGAGGATATAAAACTAAGAGAGGGCAGGGACCACGTAAGGAATAAAATGGAGATCCTTGTTTGTCCGGTGACGCTAACTAGGGGCCCTAATCCAACGTTGGGGGGTAGTGGTTGTGCTCCCAGAGGTGTTACCCCTCTTCTTGACATTGAGAACCCCAGCTCGGATAGATCTGGTGTGAATAAGTCCTGGGGGAGCATTTACCGGATCTAGAAATCTTACGATCGGCCTCATAGAACTTAAGATGCTGTGGAAAACAACCACAGCGACCCCCACACTGTCCCCCCAATCGGAAGGTAGATCTTCATCAGCTGTGCTAGATTGTTGTCCCTATCCCTGATATACAATGGGAAGATGTCTTCTCCATCAGAGGGACACAGACTCCCAGGAAAGAATCTGTGGTTAGAATTGAGTACATATACACTGTTAGGGCCCAATTGACTGTGGCTCTGTCTTGGCTTGTTGCTGGGCCAACCCGCACATGGAGACCCACCCCTAACCACATAGTAGATGAAAAACTATTGCAGACTGTTTTCAATTCTGCTACAGAAACAAAATTAGACAGGATGTGAAGATTTAAAACCCCTTTTAAGTTTCAAACCCAGGTACGCCTCCAGGAGAGGTGATGGTATTTCCCGCAATACACTTGCTTTTCCCCTAATGATTCCAGTCCAAAGACTCTTTTGGAATCTTCTCGAAAGGATTTTGTCAGGTGAACTCTTTAACCACAAGTACTTTTTTAGATGTCTTCTGGTTGTGTGGTGACGGGAAATTGAGAAAGCCGTTCTACCAAGCACTGTGGAAGGGTCAGTGTGCCCTTATGAAGCTTTCAAATGCCCTTTTTAAAGCATACCCTTGGATCCTGCCCCTCACAGTGAAGCCTCTTGAAGGTAAGAGAAGAGCAATACAAGCTCTACTCGATGGGAATTCCAATGTTTACATCGATGCCATAGGGTCCCTAGGGGGGTCACAGACCAGTTTAATGCCCAAAACCAGATAGCAGCTAGGGTTAGCCTCTCTTATTCCACAGGTCCACAATTAACAAAAATGTAGAATTGGATTAATTATAATTTAATTATAAACAACAGGAGGTTTGTCAATTTCAGCTAGAGTCGGTTCCCCAAGGTGTCTATGAGGAGTTAGGCCCCTATTAACAGAAATGACCCTACAGAACCGATTGGCAATCGATATGGTTTAGCCGAAGAAAGGTGAGAGTTGGTGGTATGGTAGGAGAATGTTGTACTTAACATCCCAGGACAACACAGGGGTGAATGGGAAGATAACCATTGCCCTGGGTTAAGATCAGGGAATTTATCGAAGAACTTAGGTGATTCAGGACGTGGATACTTCCTGGGCTAATTTGGTTGGAAGATTGGACTGAGGGGGATGATATGGGTACAAAGATTGGCACAAATTCCTGCTGGTTATTCTGGTGGTTTTGCTGTTTGTTCTTTGCTGTTTGTGTTCCCCTCTTTAAAAATCTACTAGCCAAAAATAGCTTCTGTGGAACCGGTGGTATGTTTCTAATGCAAGAACAGGAACCTCTGATGCTTGAAAAAGTTAAAGATATTCCCCTTATCAAGTAAAGGAAAATGCAAAAACATGGAATGAATCTATTATCTAGGGTCCAGTACGGGAGACCTAACATCGAAAGGGAGGTTAGTTTAAGAGGAAGGACAGGGAGTTGCCAAACATGAATGAATCAATTATTCTAGGTCAGAGGGAGACCTCACATCGAATGGGAGGTTAGTGTAAGAGGCAAGGGACAGGGAGTTGTTTGAATCTCCACCCCATACCCACGGGTTGTGAGCCGTCCACAGGTTAAAATCTATGTAAATTAGAGTTTGTGTATAGGGCAAAAACATGGAATTTTCGGGGGGATATGTGAGGGTTAATGCTAATATGTGTACATGTGGGCATCTAATAAGTAAAGTTTGTTTATAAAGAAAATTACCAAGCTTTCCTCCTTATAAGACCTTACCGATATCCATTTATCCATTTGAGGACGATAGACTGTGCAGTATTGTGGCAGTTCAAGATAACAGAGATTCAACACACACTTTTCCTGTCGACAAGCAACGGAGTTTCGACTAATTGTCCAAGAAGCATTGGCTGATACAACCAGATACTTAATACTGCCTGGAAAGCTACTTTGAACCAATAAAGAACTTTATGCTCAACCCCTCCCTATGGACTGTCCCACTGCGCATGCGCCCACGCCCCTTTTTTTTACTCGCATAAATATGTGTGCTGCGCTGAATAAAGTAGGAGTAGTGCATGGATAAGATTGAAACCAGAACAACGTGTCTGACTCTTTCTTTTACTGGCCGGCCCGTGCACTCAGACATTGATTTGGAGTACCGGAGTGGGAACAGGAGACCCCTTGTCGCTTTATGACCCCGACAACGTGACAACACAGAGCTGGAACCGCCCTAACCCAGGTCACCAACAACCTAGTAGCTGCCAAAGCCTCACGTCACTACTCTGTCCTTAAACTTTTAGACCTGTCCTCTGCCTTTGACACCGTCGACCAGTCACTCCTCCTACACATCCTCTCCTCCCTCAGGCATCACGACTTGGCCCTTTCTGGATCCCTCATTATCTCACTGATCGGACATTCAGCTCTCTCCTCTCGCACCACTTTTCCTCTGGCCCGCTCTCTGTTGGTGCCCCCCGGGGGTTACCCTGGGTCCAACTCTTCTTATCAAACCCCCTTGGGCCGGGGTTATCTCATAGCTTTACCAACGATGCTGATGACCCCCCAACTCTACATCTCGGCCCCAGATGTCACCCCCTTTTTTTCCCCCGAACCCCGGGCTCCCTATCGCTATATCCCCCTTTCTTTCCTCCCACTCCTAAACTGAACGGGAGGAAACGGAACTTATCATTTTTTCCACCATCCCACTCCATCCCGCCATCTGATCTCTCTATCACTGTTAACGGCTTCACTCTCTCACCAGCTCCACAAGTCCGCTGCCTTGGGATAACCTTTGACTCCAACCTGTTCTTCAAACCGCACATCCAAGCCCTCACCTCTGCCTGCCGCCTCCAGATGAAAAATATTTCCCGAATGGCCTCATTCTTAACCTTGAAAAGACAAAAAATGCTGGTTTTACGCTTTGTCATTTCCCGCCAACTATTGCAACATCCTTCTCGTGGTCCCCCCATCTACCCCTCTAGCTCCCTCCAATCCATCCTCAACTCTGCTGCCCCTCTTATTTACTTCTCCTCGTACTCCTCTGCCCCTACCCTCTGGGCCCAAACCCCGCACTGGCTACCCATTGCCCAGCGAATCCAATTTAAGTTAGTAACCTTGACCTACAAAGCTCTCCCTAACCTCTCTCCTCCATACATCTCTGCCTTAATCTCTAGATACCTCCCCTCACGCAAAAATCCGGCTCCTCACGCTCCCTTTTTTCTGCTCTCCTCTTATCAGCTCCTCACATAACGTCTCCAAGACTTCTCTCACGCTTCCCCATACTCTGGAACTCACTGCCTCAACACCTCAGACTCTCCCCACCTCACTAGCCTCAAAGGTAACCTGAAAACCTATCTCTTCAGGATTGCCTATGACCAACATTAACCTTGTTGCACCGCTCCGCCCCACAAACACGTCTTCCCCTCACCTTCTGTCTCTTCCCACCTTCGTTGTAGACTGTAAGCCCTCGTGGGCAGGGGCCTCTATCCCTCTGTACCGTACCAGTTGTTAGTTCTTTTGTCAAATTTTTAATTGTTTGACCAAGTTTTGTTGTAACCACCTCCAATGTACAGCGCTCTGGAACCAAGAGCACTCTAAAATAAATAATAATAATAATAATAATGAAATATTTTCTAATTAATACATTTGTAGAGTATAAATTAATTAATGTATATCTAATATGCAACTTTGACACATTTTTTATATGATATTCCTAAAATATGCTAGTTATCATAACCAAATCTGCTAATTTGCTACTACTGTGTGAACAGAGCATATCATGTAGCATCTTTATTACAAAAAATGAGCAAATATAAGTAATAGGTCTTCAGAATAGCAAAAAAACAGCTCGTGCCATTTTGACAGTCCGACCCTACTGAGAAAACAACCCCCCCCCCCTTCTTTTTCAGAATTCAAGGACACAGGATAGAATGTTGGGAAAAAAAGTAATTGAGAAAAAAAATTACACCATTTCCCTGCAGCACTCGGGGTCCTGGAATCAAAAACAACCAAGGTAAACAACTATTTGGATTTTGTATGTTTCTGTGTGCGCGAGTTTCTTCTGGGATCACGGTTTTGTTCCACAATACAAAACCACATTACTAATTAGGTTGCTTACAACTGTCCCTTTTCTGAGGTTGATAAAAAATTTAGAGACACTCAGGTGTGGAGTAATTTTTGCCACTAAGCCAATACGAAAATGGACATAAAAAATATCCTAATTGTAGAACATTTGGGGTGCACACGGTTTAATCAGGCGTAATTGTGGATGTATTTCCCCCTAATTTTGCTGTTGCTCGGCGGAGGGGGGCGGGAGGGGGGGGGCCCGGGTAGCCCGCCGGCCCCATAGACACTCATTTTTCAGGCGGTTATCCGTAAATAATTGACATTTACTTCTCCCCCCGTCGGGTAAGTCCATGGGGAGAGGAGACGAATCCTGTGCTTTTGAAAACTGTGGATTATTCCCGTAAGACGGGAGTTCTTGCCCCATCTTAAAAGCAGTAAGGACGAAAATGTCCCATTTTAAAGCGTGGAACATAGCTTTGGGCGTTCACACGGCATTTTTTGAGAGGTTTTCGGAGCTTTTCCCTTGAAAATCTTTTTTCCCAAAACCTTCAAAAAAGCCCCCAGTTCTTTTATTTGTTCCTAGGGGAAAACCTCGTTTTTATCACACACAACAGGTTTTACATGTTTTTTGGAACATTGAAAAAGAAGGGATTCAATTCTTGAAGTGCGTTGTAGACGGGCATGTTTATTATCTGGGGTTTTTATTTGTTTGGGGGGAAACCCCTTCGAAAAATGATCCAAAAACTGAAAAAAACTGTCAAAACCTCGTCTGAAGAAGTGTTTTCAGGGGGGTTTTGATTTGGTTTGGGGAGGTTTTGGGGAAGAAACACCCAAAAACCTTGTCCAAAACCCAAACCCAAAAACGCCGTTTGAAATGCCTTAGGGCGACAGTTGAATCCTGGCGCTGACAGGCCCGTTCTAAATAGCTTTAGGTAAATGAGAATGACCAAAAAAGG